>WNWK01021371.1:0-22500 GCA_009830355.1 Cherax destructor
ATGAATTTCCCAACAACCTGTTTGTTTTGCCTATACGAGTTTACGGAGTAAGTGGAAAATGCTTTGTTAGCTAGGATGAAAAGAGACATTTGATCTAGTTTTCCCACAATAGTTCTTGAAGCTGCATTTAACATCCTTTTGAAAGAAAGTGATGTTGAATTGTAAAACAGCACAGATTCGTACTAAGCTACCATTTACGTACGGTCATACAAATATTTTCTTTTTAAATCGCATATTTTCTGTTCTTGTAATTTCACAAGCTGCTCCTCTCTCATAGGTCAAGGCTTAAAAGGTCGTAATATTTACTCTCCTTTTAACTTTAATGGTGTTTTGGCAGTTAACGTCTTGTATCTGGGACATGGTGTATGTGGAAGATATGTGTCTCTTTCAACTATTTGGTGAGTTATTGATTAATGTTTCAAGCAAACTGTTTTCAACCGGGTATTTTGATGGACAGATTTGCCTGAATTTTGATATTCATAATTTATACCAGATATAAGTTAACCCGGACCCAAACATCTATTGTCATACTCGACAGAACCCATTAAAAAAAACACGACATTCTTTAGCCTCTTTTTCTATAATCAAAATAGATTAATTTCTTCAAACTCTTAATATAATCAACCGTATTTCTTGCATGCACTTATAGCAGGTGCTAGTTTGGTGGAAGCTGTAATACAGATGTAATCTGTACACTCCTATGGCATCTGTATGGTTGCTGATATTTGATGCGATCAACTGAACAACTGACCTTGAATGCAAGGTCAGTTCAGTCAGGTTCCCTTCTTTATCTTCTTATGATGTCATAAAGGTTAAACTGCTTGAGTTTTGAGAGCCATCGTCGTCTTCCACAGTCAACCTCTCAGCTATACGACTCAAACGTTGGTTTGATTCTTTCACATGTCCGGAATACTTGTTATATAGGTCCAAGTAAAAATAAAAGGCAATGTAACATTTCATAACATGCTACATCACCTTGGAAAGACTTGAATGTAAATACATCTCAGTCACCTCAAAATGGCCCCAGTTGGCTATCACGCAATGTTATTATCTTTATAATACATCTTCAATTTTTGCCAGCACCGCTAGAGTCTTTGTTAATGAAGAGGAAGATCTGCCAAGCGGGCACATAAATGTTAAATTGTGACTAAATAATTAGATTCTGTCTAAAAAAAATATGAAGTAAGTCTCGCTACGTAACTGGTTATCCAGTTTATCCATGGATCTGGATTACCTTCTGCCGATATCCCCAAGTAAACAATGCTGACCCACCAAAATAACTTGGCATCTATTTAAAAAAAAATCAAATCATTGCAGGTTAGTTTCTGTTTTTACAAACAGGTCGAAGTTTGATGTTACTGATCTAAAAGTTGATGTCTTTCCAAGCTTTACGTGTAGAGGCAGTCAGTCTATGACTATGGAATTTTACAGGTGGACCATATTTTTTGAAGGGGTGGACTGTTAAGCCAGCGAAAGGCCTCGGTCAGATGACCAAAACCTTCAGCGTCAGGAAACACTTGTCCAGTTTCCCGATAAACCTAACCTAACCTAACCTTACCTAACCTAACCTAACCTTACCTAACCTAACCCCACTGCCAGGCAGTCATGCCTCCATTTATTTTAATTTTATTTAATATTTTTTTGCTCCAAATTATTTGATCATCTTATCTTCCACATTCGTTTTTTTTATTGTTGGTAATCCGGTTAAAATATTGCGGTCACAGAGATAGTTTTGCTCGTACCTTCGCATACAGCTGTTCACGACAATGATAAGGCAGACGCTCAAGAAAGAGGTGCAACTTCTATACTTCAGCAACACAACAACCACTCACCCCTTCAACACACCAAACACCCCTGCAACATACCAAACACCCCTGCAACACACCAAACACCCCTGCAACACACCAAACACCCCTGCAACACACCAAACACCCCTGCAACACACCAAACACCCCTGTAACACACCAAACACTCACCCCGCAACACACCAACCACTCACCCCTCCAACACACTAACCACTCACCCCAGCAACACACCAACCACTCACCCCTGCAACACACCAACCACTCACCCCTGCAACACACCAACCACTCACCACTACAATACACTATCCACTCACCTTTGAAACACGCCAACCACTCACCCCTGCAACACACCAATCACTTGCCCTTGCAACACACCAACCACTCACACCTGCAACACACCAAACACTCCCTATCCAACACCAATTACGCACCTTCCAATACCAATTACGCACTTTCCAACACACAACTCCTAATACTTCCATACTTCCTGGTTACTGTCAGGATCGACTAGGCTGTTGCTGCTGGCCGCAGGCAATCCAACTATTACAACCTCAGGTTCAATGGCCTGTTAACCTGAATGTAAAAGGGAGCTTGGAGCAAAGAAACACAGTAGAAGATGCTTTGAATTGTATCTAACGCTCCCTCTTCAACACATTAAGCACTGTGCCTAAAAAACACTAACCACTCACCGTGGTTAGTGTAACTTACCCATTAACAAATCCTCTACACACTAGTCACTCCCTATCAAACAAATACAACCACTTCTTCCAGTGCTCCCATCAACCCCTTCCCTCCAGAGCATCAACAACTCTCTACCCATCACTCTAACCTCTTCCCTTTAACATACCAGTAATAACTTTTTTTTTATATTTTATTTAAGACAAATATATACAAAAACATAAACTATATATGCTCATGGACAAAACAGGCCATTTAAAAAACCACAAACAGAACATAAAAAACATATCTATCAATATATCCAAAAACAACCCGTGCAAACTGCACACAATATAACAATATGTTCAACAAAACCTACACCTTGTCTTATTCTTAATGGGTCTATACAAACAAACAAAACTATACAATGAAACCGTACATTCATGGTCCAAAAACACCTGAATAAGAAACCTTATGTTTTTTTATGAAAAACAGGTGATTTACCATAACACACAACAAAAACTGTACCCCATAACAAGAGGTTACACGACAACAGTTTCTCAAAAGAAAATACATTATCATCTGGCTATCACTTACGTAGACAACACTATGTCTACAGCACAACGTCACACAACTACACCGAAAAATCTGCCACAATACACGTTCGTGGTGCACACATAGAAAAACACACTAGAAAATTAACACGTTATACAATCAGATGCTGCACAAAATTGTAAGTTCTAACAAAATATAATAAACACATACACAGCAAAACATAACCTAGAAATTACAACAGAAACCTAGTGAGTTATCATTAACCTTTTCACAATAAGTATCAGCATCGCCTCAACTCTACAAAATTACATAAATTGACATTCACATTATACAATAGCCGGACATATCCTTATGAGTTATTATTTTGAAAACACCATAACCCATCAATCAGGACCTACCACTTAATGCACTACTCAGAACTAAAGAACAGGATCTCTTCAAATGGGATCCCTAACAATTAAGTTTCCCCAGATATAGGTTTATATAAGCAACACATCCTAATATATGTACATTTTATCGTCGCCCCCGTATATGCATGTCTGCATTTAATATTGTGTCTCTATGAACAATACCACTACTTTTATTATCTTATTTCCCAGACTAGAGCACTGAACCAGAAAAATCCCCCGCCCATTCCCCTGATCTATTGCCGAACCTAGAATACCCAGCTACTACCCCCTCCTCCCAATCCCTTTAAAACACAAACCCCCACCCCCTCTCCCCTCCTACCTACATTACTATCCTCCTACCCACCCTCTACCCATTTCACCTCCCGTGACTTCTACCATAATCAACACCAGTCCTTTCACCTTGGCACCCTCAACATGCTATTCACTGTCATCTCTTGATAACCACTCGAAAAGCCCTGTTCCATACCCCACTATACAAACTCCGATTCCTACATTTTGTCCTATAAAACCCGCTCCTAAAGCCCTTATTCGAACCATCCCCTCTAGTCCCTCATACCCCAAGATATATGTATAAAATCCAACACCAAATAAGACATCCCTCTACGTATGCTTTCCGAGAAACTCCCCAAATCTAAACTCAAAGCCCTCAAAACGGATACCCCTCCCCACCTACCATCCTCAAAACTCCCCAAACCATTTCCTTACTGCTTCCAAACCCTCACAAAAATAGATGGCGTGATAAGCTGTATCTACCTCCCCACACCTACGGCAATACCCATCCCCACTCAACCCCATCACATAAAGCTGGGCCCTGGACGCCAAAATACCCTGAAGAAACCTATACCCTGTTTCCCTCACCCTTGGGTGCACCTTCAACTTCTTTAACCACCCCCAAATTCCTTTCCAATCATACAAAGGATAAACCTCACTCCCTTGCATCTCCATTCTCTCCATCCCCAACCTATCCAAACGGCTTACTCTACACCTTCCCGGCTCCTTCATAACCAATAACCCTCGTAAAATAGCCTCACAAAGCAATATATCCTTTCCTCCCCACCACCTTCGCACCTCCTTCATCACCAATCCACGTTTCGTCCCCCTCTCCTCCCTCATCAAAAACTCATGCCTCACAAAACACTCCTTAACCTACACCTCAAGGGGACCAACCCTAACCCCCACCTCACCCTCGTTTCCACTACTTCCCTACACATCCAATGTCTCCCATTCCCCCATACAAACTTCAACACGTACTTCAACAACCGCTGCACATCCACTTCTAAGAGAGGATATACCACCGCCCTAAACCACAATTTACTATACACTAAAACGTTAATAACTACCACCCTTTGCAACAAAGTTACCTCTCTCATTCCCCATCCCTTCATCCTATCAATAGCAGCATCCACTACCAATCTTGAATTTACCTCTCTAGCCACCAAAGGATCAGCACTGAACACTATCCCACATATTTTTATAGTTTTCACACAACTCCATCCCTCCCGTTTCTCCAACGTTCCCCCCGACCAACTGCCTACCTCCAATAAATTAGATTTTTCCTTATTCACCCTCATTCCCGTTGCCTTCCCAAACTTTTCAACCAACTCATTGATCATTCTCAACTGCTTCTCAGACCTGACCAACACTGTAGTATCATCTACATAACCAACAATACCCCCTCTGCATCCTCCTCCATGTCACCCTCCCGTAAAACCTCCTCCTCCACCAACCTATAAAACGGATCCTGTAATAAGGCAAAAGGATCTGCGACAGCGGACATCCCTGCCGCAGACCCTTCTTCATCTCCACCTTTCTTCCCACATTCCCATTAATTTGCACCCTAACTAAAGCCCCCTCATACAAAGTTCGAACCCATCCTATAACTACCTCCCCAAACCCTTGCCTACCCAAAATATCCAATAACATTTCCCTGTCCACCCTATCATATGCCCTCTGCCAATCCACCCCCAATACTCCTCCCATCTGACTATTCTCAATAAACTGCTTTATACGTCTATGCCCCGTTCTGATACTCCGTCCCGGCACCCCTATTGTCCCTCATGCAACATTCCCCTAACCCTCTTTTGATCCTGTTTGCTAAAACCTTTGCAAATATTTTATAATCTGCAGTCAATAATGCTATTCCCTATAATCACCTAACCCCTCCTGATACCCCCTTTCGCCACTAGTACTACAACCCCGTTCTCATCGACTCACCCATATTCCCCTCCTCTTTCAGTTCATTTACCATTTTAACGATTACCCCTTCAAAACCTGCCAATGCTTAACATACAATTCCCCCGGCAACCCGTCTATGCCAGGCGACTTTCCCAATCTCAAACCCCTCACCGCCTCCCATACCTCCTCCTCCAAAATTTCCCCCTCACATTCCTTCCTCTCTTCCTCACCTAATAATTTCCCAATTCCCCTCAATATCCTACCTTTAGCCTCCTCATCTGTCTCCCCTTTTCATATTTGTTACAAAACCAACCCTCTGCTACCCCCATCCCCTCCGTTGTCCTCAGTACCGTTCCCTCCTGATACCCTCTCACCCCCTTCCACCTTCAATGATTCTATCAACATACCTTTCCTTGCCGTTGAAAATTTCTTAACACTACCTTTGACACTTTATTCCCCACAAAACTTCTTCCATACCACTTCGAATCCTTAGTCCATGAAATCTCTCCTCCTGTATTTCCCTTAACTTTGCCCTCAACTCTACCACCTCACCATAATTCTTTCCCTCCAATCCCCACCCTGACACTCACCTAAAAGCCCCTCCAAATACCTCTGATACCCATACCTATACCTCATTTCCTCACCGCCAACCCTCTCATAATACTTTCTAATTTCCACTTTCCCCGTCTCATTCCACCATTTAACAACTGACTTTATCCCTATCCCCCCACAACCCTTCCCACCACTGCTCAAATGCCTCCTCCTCCCTTCCCTTTCCAATAACCTCGTATTCAATTTCCAAAACTCTTATACACATGCACAACCCCTTCCCACCCTCCTTCAAATAACACACCCTGTGATCTGAAAAACCCAAATCAAAGCATTCCACCTTTCGCACATCCACCGACCTTGTCACGTATATTCGATCCAGTCTTGCCGCATAATTATTCCTTAAGAAAGTATATTCCACCAACTCATCCCTTCCCCACCACATCCACCACCCCCACCGCCCCCAATACATCCCTTAGAGACCCCAAACACCCCCTTCGGGGCTCCACATCCCTAATCCGAATCACACTATTCCAATCCCCAGCTATAATCGCTACTTGGGGCAATCCTCTGAAAGCATACGTCAACTCGTTATTAACAAAATCATCCTTGATACTCCTATTAGCAACAGCCGGCATATATACCCCAAGGAAACTTACTTGTACCCCACCCCACTCCCCGTTCACCCTTACCACTCGACTTCCCACATGCTCCCATGATGACAAGGTAAAAGGACTGGACTCTCTAATACCCACCATCACCCCACCCTTGAAAGCCCCTGCGTCACACGCAAAACCCTATACCCCTTAACTACCAGTTCCGATCCTATTTGATAATTGTGTTCTTGGAAAAATATCACATCTACTCTCATCCTCTTCAATGTTACTTCAACCCATTTACGTTTGACCTCGTTCCTGAGGCCATTAACATTCATCGTTACACACCTAAAGTGAAGGGCTGGGGTTTTCCCTTCTGCTTCAGTACTCTTTTATCTAGTTTTCCCTGTGTTGCTCCTTCCAACCCTCCTTAATCCTCCCATCACCCTTTATATCCCTTCTATCACCATTACCCTTCACCCTACTTCCTTTTCCCTGCACCACATCCGCCCACACCTTCTTACCAGGCCTTTGTGCAGCAGTTAATAGGTCATCCTCAGATTCTTCCCTGGCCTTTTCCTTGATTCCCTTTGTCTCCACTTACTTCCATACTCTCTTCCCTATGTATTTCTGCTACCACTACTGACACTGTACCCTGAACCTCAACTTGATGTCCTGTCTTCCCCAGGACTTCACTTCGTCCTTCAGTGCCGTCATTGACATCAATTTGATTCTCCCCAATTCCCATCCCTGCCACTTCCTCAAGTGACAAAGGACCACCTCGAATGAACTCATTCAGATCCTCCAAGATCTCAGCCTCCTCCCGTACATCCCTCTGACTCTCGTCCATAGACGTTACACCAGTCACCACAGATTCTGCAGGCTGCACCCTGTCCACCTCTCCCTGTACTCTTTCCTCCTGCTCCACCTCCTCGCTCCATACCTGTCGTACCATGCCCTCCTTCACACCATCTCCTTGTTTCCTTGCCAATTCTTCGTCCTGTTGCACTCCTTCATTCGTCCGTAGTATATTCTCCTTCCCGACGTTACCCTCCTCAGGCCTTTTACGTTGACAGTCAACCGCCAGGTGCCCCGTCTGCCCACACAACCGGCAGGTACGCACCTGTCCAACATAGGTAACATATACCTGAGTGCGAAAACCATGCATTAAGATAAAGGAGGGTATGGGATTCCTTAATGTCATTTTTACCGAATATGTGCCTTCCAACATACCAGCGTAAAGACCATTCATCCATCTACCAACAGTAACAGCATGGACAATCCCATACATCTTCATCATTTCCTGTATGTCACTTTCCCCAGCTTCAAATGGAACGTTTCGCAACTTTATCCATTTGTAAGTTGCCGAAACGTCCCTTACACATACCTCCAGTCCTTGCATTACCACCAGCCGCTTGTCCTGATATTTATCCACAACTCTGGTATACGCCGCCGTACATGCAAATTTCACGAAGATCCGTCGTGCCCCGTTAAGGGCTATGCCGTACAATTCTGAGTGGTCCACACCCAGAGAATCTCGAAGTATAGCCGGCAAGACAACGTCCACGTTTGACGGATAAACCGCTCCCTGAAGTACTTCAATTCCAATGGTGTTTACGCGGCGCCTGTATCCCTCCGTCATGGCTGTGAAAATAAAATCTCACAAGTCGGCCACCAGAGGTCTCCTCAATACACCCGCACACAACCAAGGCTGGGCGTGGAATGTCAGTAATAACTGTCATATTATATACTTCGGTTACAAAACATATTCATTTTTTTTGGCATATAAAACAAATCAGTATTCAGTTATGTTTAATTAATTTGGTTTTATATATCAGCTACCACTCGTGTTCGGCGTCAATCACAGAACACACACAACATAAATATACTCAGCTGAATCAAAATAAACTCTTGAAAACTCGTAAACGCTATTAAACCACAAAACAACAGTTTCAGAAAACTTCGTTAGAAGGGACGAGTCACCCCGGATGACATTGTATATAAACCAAGCTAGAGGTGTTTGTCTCTCAGTGTATGTACATTTTTGGTTTAATGCCTCTTTTTGGGATTTACAGTAATCTATATGCTAGGGGTGTTAGGGGTTCTTCGAAATGCTTCATAAATTATTCATTATTTCACGGGATGACAATTACCTAGCCACTTATGAACAAAATTAAGCTTTTAGACTTAAAAAAGAATCAAAGTGATTTTGATCCCCCTGAGGGAAGACATTGATACGCATTTGCAACGTTTGATCATTATTTCTCGGACGAGAAATTTTTAGTTAGTAAGAGATTTTTATGGCAGTCAGAGGTACATGGCTCTACCAGTGTTATATTTAGAAGAAACTATTGTAGGGGCATAATGAACTTGCGTATCATTATGCGACCATTATGGTTACTCAATGGGACGCAAGTTATAATGGTGATAAACTGAGACATATGTTATCGTAGTGGCACATTGGGACTTCAGTTATAGTGGTAATGCATCGGGACGAGCGTTATGGTTCTAACACAATGGGACTTAAGTTTTAGTGGAAATACAATTTAATGGGGCGAATGTTATCATGGAAACACTGAAGGTGATGGTCATCGTGATGACGTAATAGACTCATAATCTCGTGGAGACGCAATGGGACTATGTTACTATGGTAACACAATTGGCCGTCCGGTATTGTGGTTGCAAAATAGGACTGACGTATGTTATCATGGTGACACCATGGGAATTGGGTAATCGTGAAGGCAATGGGGATAACGTTATAGAATAAATAATAAGAATAAAGATTGTATTTCTTTGCAAAGGTTACAATGTGTAATTACAATTTTGGTTTATTAAGCACAAAGAAAGCCACTATCATGCCGGGGCATTTCGGGCAGCAAAGTAGGATACACGATACTGTGATGACATGGGACATACTTTTTAGTGATGACATAATAAGACTAACGTTATCGTGGTAGAACAATGTGAGGAATTTTATTATGGTGCATTATAAAAGAGACTTAGAGTGAAACGGTAAGTTCGTAAAAAAAATATTTAAGCCAAATTAGACATTCCCCGACAGGACAAATTCTTTTATGATGGTAGGATTTTTTTACCTCCAAATTTTTCGTTTATCAATTTGGAACACCTGGTCCGAGAGGCTTCATATTTTCAATCCTGGCAAAACACAATTAAAGACAAATTTCTGCAACTATTGGATATGTCATTGGGTATTGTCAATTTTGCGAAACATTCCAACAGCTTAAGAAAACCTCTTCTAATAGGCTTTGAACTTCCTACGCTAGTGAAGATAAATGGTATAAAATACCAACACGATGGAAAAATAGACCCCAATGCAATATAATGTGATCCTTTATTGACAACGTTTCTCCCACACAATGGGTTTTATCAAGTCACAAACAGATTTGTTTGTGACTTGATAAAGCGAAACGTAGTCAATAAAGGATCCAATTATACTGCATTTGTGTCTGTTTTTCCTACACTAGTGTTCCATATTTAGAAGAAGGTTTGCATTATTATCAGAGTATGTAGTTATCAATACGACATTTTTTAAATGGTCCTGTATTATTTTTTCGTAAAATAACATGAGTATGGCGTAAATCTGTAACGACTGATGCAATTTATGAAAAGTATGTTACCTTCTAAGTTTACGCTGTACATTACATATTCCCAGTTTTCTAACACTGGAATTACTGGATTCAATATAGCAGGAGAATTCCTTTTCTGATCGGTTTCAAACTTTTAGCACTAGTGGGGTTTGCTTAAGGAATGTTTACATTGCTATTAGACTGTGTAAGTATTAATTTTACAAACTTATTGAAGAGTTGTTCCTCTGCAGTAAATGGAAAATGTCTCTTCTGATTGGCTGCGAGTAATAAATGTTGATGTATCTTAATTAGAGAATGTTTTATTTGATTTTGGTGCCAATTTGCCATTTGCCATTTTAGTAAAAAAATGAAGTATTTTTTGTGTAGTAACACGAAAATGCAATTTCTGAGGAGCCTCAAAATTATAGTGTTGAAGTATTTTGCTCAGTGGTGTGAAGTCTTAGTTTGGCCAATGAAGTACACAAATAGGGATAATATGAAATTACTAGAGAATCTCTCTTCAGATTGGCTTTAAAGCTGGTGCAACTTAGAAGAATGTTTGGATTGTTTTTTGCCTGTGCAGTTGCTAATTAGTCAATTTTATTGACGATACTGTGATATTACTTCCATGCAGCAAATACTCAATGCCTACCCTGATCAGCTTGACATCTTCAATCCAGATAATTAACTGCAGTGAAAACTTACGATACACTGTTATTTCTTATGAGTGCGATAGTGTACGGGGACCTTGCTTTATGGGACACGGAAGGTATCTTTTTTTGGATTGTAAAACGACCCAAACTATTCTAGTTTTTCAGATATACAATTATTAGATATTTTCCTGACAGAGGAAACCTAAAGTTGTTCTCGATTTTTTTTTTCCATCCTCCAACGTTTTCTTTCTATTTCTAGACACCTAATCCAAAGGGTGTCTATAGTCAGTCACATCGGGAAATGCACGACTCACCTCCGACCTTGCAGTCCACTGCAGAACAGACTACGGGACACAAAATGCCATTGTCATTATTCGCATACAGCTGTTGGTGTATACAAGTGATCGATGAGAAACTTCATAGAGCACATTCAGTGATTCCTGGAATTGGTTCGATAACTTTCAAAGGTGTCTGTTGATTGGCTTGAAACATAAAAAAAGGTGCCTCCTACTTCTTTCATGAAACAGCATGAAATTCGACTGAATTGGGTGCACCTCTGCCAATTTTACGTGTAAAATAATTTGAACATTTTATTCCCGTTATATTACTCTAAATTCGATTCTACCTCTTCTGAACACCTTAAATGTTCAATGGCTGATGAATCTTAAGAACAGGATAGTACTCATTAAGTCTAGTTTGTGTGTGAGAAAATTTGTAAATATATACTAGATTAGTTAAAAATACTTCGAAGTTTTCGAAACCGTTTGATACCAGGACACTGTCATATCTGATGAACTTCAAATTTTCAGTCTTGATGTTTTTACTAGAAAACGAGGTTCGTTTTGATATTGGGTTCGATAAGACCCAATTTCACAATTTTATTAAATATATATTGTATTAATAATTTTTATTCGGTAACTACAGAATACTTCCTCGGATAGGTTTCAAACTATTAATGCTCACACATTCCACAAGATGAATGACATCAGTAAATTTAGACCGTGTAGGTGCAAATTTGAAATATTATTGAAACTGCTAAAAAACTTAGAATCGTTGAACTCAATTATTAAAGAATACCTTTTCTGATAGTCTTTATATTCTCATTGGTGGTAGTAGGCTTTATAAACAGAAAACTTTGGCAGACTTTCCTTCGCCGATGGTTGCTCACGGTTCACCGTGTCTTGTGCTCATATTTGCCTCATTGGTCACTGTGTTGTGCTTGTGTTTGGTATCATTGCACATAGTGTAAATACTGTACATAGGTTATAATATTCTATAAATACCAGCTTGTTTGGTGAAGGAAATATAATTCAGTTATTCCCTGCTGTCTTTTGCTTGTCCCCAAGTGGTAATCGCATTATGACAGGTGTTCAGGCCAAATCTATATCTGCGTGCGTATGACAAATGTTGCAGTGCTACCTATATTTAATCTAACACATCTTACTGGAAGGCTGACCAAGTTACAGTGTCCTTTTCCAGATCCATTTATTTTTATTAGTTCGAGTGCCTCCTTCAAATCAGTGCTTGTCTCTCTTTGTCTCCCATATCATTCTTGTGTGACAGGAGGCTTATGGACAGCTACGTTGTTTTGTCTGAGGACTTTAATTAATACGGAATGGTAGTGAACTCTTCAGAGAATACATGCGTAACGTAAGAATTTACAGGCGAACTGAGGATCATAGAAGCGGTGCTGGCACCTTGAGCATGAGGGATATAGAAAGCCAAAAAAATCTTTATCCCTGTATCCGCAGGATGGACTATATGGTTTGGCTATGTCTTTCTAATTAAAACTTGCAGAGAAAAGTTATGTGACATCATTTGGTTCATATTCTCTCTCGCATTTAATAGATTATCATATTGAAAGCAATATGGAGACCCATTGCGTGCAGAATTTTCACATCAGAGTGTTAGCGCTCCCGGAAAAAACTTTTAAAGTCCTGGAAGTCCTTCACTTCAAGACCTTCGTGCTAAGCCGCTTACCACTAACACACAACTGCCTGGAGACCTTGATTGTCGGAGAAAACTTTGAGAACTTTCTTATGCTCATTGTATTGATGAACTGTGAAAAGCGCGCGCGCGCACACACACACACACACACACACAAAGAACGAAGAGACGAAGCCAGGAGCTATGACTCGATCCTTGCAACCACAACTAGGTGAGTACACACACACACACACACAAGTAATAATTCATATCTAGCTGAAGTCTCGCACAAATACAACATCTCTGGTATAAAAGGTTCTTAAGTGGGTGGGTGAAGATATCTTAGATGATCATAAGTAAAACAAAAGGGGGAAAAGAAGAGACTGGATAAAAGATGGGTGAGTAAAACAGGATGTCCAAAGAGGTAAGCTACGTAAATGATGATTATATATATGGGAAGAAAGATGGAAGTTACAAGACATCTTAACTTAGGGTTTAGAATTCAAATTGCAGAGGGAAATGAAGGAAAAATAATAGTTATTCAGTAAGAGGCAGCGAAGAAGAACCAGGCATTGAAGGAGGAGATAGATTTACTAAGAGAGGAGGTGCAGAGAATGGTAGATAAGGTAGCTAGAGCGCTGTGAAAGGGGAGTCAAACAATGATAAACTAGGAACAGTAAGGGGATGGAACCTCTGAGATATAATGAAACAAGATGAAGCAACGAGAAAAATTAATTTAAATGACAATGAAGTAATTTGTTTTAAGACCAAAGACATTGACTCCTACATCAGCAAAGGAGAATTCTTTGATGATTTGTGGACTACAGGAGCAACAAGGGAAGACAAGAAGTGAAAAAACGGTGGTATAAGATTTGTTAACGGTAAGAGGCTCAGATCGGGAAGAAACTGAAATTGGAAATTGTTCAAAGTGGGATCAAACAGAAGAGAATGACGTTGCTAAGTGGAAGTGATCTTCAAATCATTAGCAAGGAAGGTAATCAAACAACGGGAAGTGGGAAAAGTATGATGGAATATTTATACTAAGTGATCGAACATAAGAGCAGAGAAAAGCTGTGGTGAGGAGAGAAATATACAAAGAGTGACAATCATAGAAGCAGAGCTAGAGTTGCAGGAGCCAGGAAACACAAGGACTCAATAACTATCATCCAGTCATCTGGTGTAGAACACTGCAGCTACTGTTTACCCCTTCTATACCCACTTTGACTTATATTCCCTTATTTCCTCTTCAAAGCTACTCTAGTGATGACGTTTGCTGTTACTTTCCCTCTCATGCTGTCTTCACTAATTCCCTCTCTCCCACGTAAACTCTCTCCAGAAGCCACTCCCATTACCACACGTCCCAGCATAACGTGATTCATAAGAGAATCAGAGTGTAGTATGCAAACGCAAATGGTATCACAAATACAATTTTTGAACTACAGGACAGAGTAGCAGAGGAACGTGCTAAAAAATATTTTTTTAGCAATATTACCTGACATATTTAAATATCTGTACTAACAAAATAATTAAAATTACTACATCTTATTTAAAATGTTTAAGAACTTTAAAAAAAGAGATAATTTTTTTGTAGAATCAACTATTAATGAGTTATAACCGAAAAACTTATATTATCCAAAACTGTAGGAAAAGGCGTCGAAAAAGGGATGACTATCAAATAATGAGAAAGGAATAGCATTGCTAATAAAGACCTATTTGAAAGTGGTCAAATGACTAAATAATAAGGAATCTCAGAACTGAGAGAATCAAGGTGGTGATACGGTTATATATATAAACCTAAATTAAACAGCAGGAAACCTAGACAGGAATATAATTACAACGGAGATATGTTGAACATGTTAGGAAAGAAGGTTAGAAGAATGCACACAGACAAATCAAAACTATTGATCGCACGAGAATTCAAATGGAACAAAATTGACTTAGAGAATCTTGATCCATATATGGACTGGGAATGTGGAGAACTAAATTTGTGAAGGTAACAAAGGAAAACTTCAAGAGTCAGCATAACTAGCAAGGCTGGATCTTGTATTAGCCATACTGAGCTTAGAATGGCTTGTAGAAGCAAATCTGGAGAGATATACAAAGCATGAAGTGTCAAGTCTGACTTTAAGAAAGGAGATTACGTAGTCATGAGACAATTCTTTGGCAGAGTCTCGTGGGTAATAAAGTTATATGGAGAAACAGTAAATGAAAGATGAAGTATGTGTCTAGAAAGCGCCGGGAGGTCAAAGGAAAATTCATACACAGACGCAGAAAATGCACTAGCAAGAACCCCATGGTTCACCCATGAGGGGAGCCAAGAGCGTATAGTCACAATATTTAAAAAAACGAGGGTGAACAGGTTGGATTAAACAACAGACCAGTGTCACTGCCATGCATAGTAAGGTTACGGATAAGATAATAAGGAGAAAACCGGTGGGACACCTGGAAATGGGTGGACTTATAAATAATAGCCAGCACTGTTTTAGAGATGGTAAATAGTGCCTCACAAATCTGCTAGAGCTCTATAACAAGGTAATGAAAGTTACACAGAAGATGTGGATAGATGGGCTGCCTACTTTTGGGCCATAAGGAGCAAGCATAAATAACAGGGAAAACATTGCCGTGGATGAAAGTATACTTAACGGGAAAGAAACAACACATATTTTAAGTAAAAGGACACAAATGCAACTAATGTGACATTTTATTGTGGCAACGTTTCGCTCTCCAGGAGCTTTCTCAAGCCATTACAAGCGATACATGGACACAGTGGGCATATATATACTCTCAAAGTGAGGTGAAATACTAGTGGTAGTAGTAGTAGTAGTGATATAAGTAGTAGTATTACTACTACTACTTATATCACTACTACTACTACCACCACTAGTATTTCACCTCACTTTGAGAGTATATATAAGCCCACTGTGTCCATGATTGTTTGTAACGGCTGAGAAGCTCCTGGAAGCAAACGTTGCCACAATAAATGTCATTAGTCATTGTGTCCTTTATAACATATCGTCGGTAATTCTACCAATATTATCACATATTTGTTCGGAAAGAGAAGTCGGAAAGGGCAAATGTGATGTGTGGAGTTCTACATGGGTTAATACTGGTACTGTTGATGTTTCTTGTGTTCGTGGACATGACATAAGTAATAGTCATAAGTATCTTTGTTCAGTGATGATGTGAAACTAATGTGAAGAACGCAGACTAGGAAAGATTACAAATGAATCTGAACAAACTGTACAAGTCGTTTGACAAGAGGCTACCAGAATTTAATTTCAGAAAAATGCAGATTTATGAAAATCGGGATGAACAGACGCGACCAAAAACAGAATACAAGCATGTGTGGCAAAAGCTGCAAACGTTCCTAAACGAGGACCTCACAAAAGCGTGGTTCTTAGCATAATGCTTGAAGTGCACGTCAACTTTATATCCACCGTAGCAAGGATCCAAACACAGTTTTACGAGGAGATATAACAGGGCTGACACAGCTATGAGAAGGGAAATCCTGTAAGAGATGAGGGGCCATAAGGTGATATTCCACCCCTTAAACCAAATATGAAGTACAAATACACGATCACACACAAACATACACACACTCTCTCTCAACAAACTCCCAGCTAATATTACAAACCAGAAGACGATACTGTGTTTGAAAACCAGCTGAACAAGCACTTTGCAAATATACGATTCAACTACATACATTGTGACCTAGTTGGAGAATTACCAGTTCTCAAGGACTAATATACTTAGAATAAATCGATCAGTCAAGACTGATAGTTATCCCAAACTGTTTTATATGTTAGAAAAAATAATAAAAAAGTTAGTGACTTGTGAGGAATATGGTATGTGAAGGAGGACAGGAGCGAGATGGTGCCTAGTACACTACCTACCTCATCCAATCACTTACTAAATCCACTGTAAACCTACACTAAACCCAGACATGCCGGCATATACATACAACAAATGGGGCAATCTAAATTCACCAGATTCCTATTATTTGTGCAGCAACTTCATCTGGACGATCAGTTGACAACGATGTAGCCTAGTCAATAATAGTAACTGTTAGAAGTATAGGGTTGTAACAGACATGACAAAATTCCTGGTAACCAGAAGTAGAACCACTGATACATTCAACTCATAAAATGGCAGCAAAATACCACGAATATTTAAGATAATAACAGTACAAAATTAGCTGTGGTAGCTTATTTCTTCCATCCCTCTCTCCCTCTCCTGTTAATTCCATGTCATTTTACCCAATATGATATGGTAGATTTTAACCGGTTTTCATATTATCAGTAGCCAAAGGGAGTGGAGGGTATGGAGAGAATCTTCTGCTTTTATATCCTTGACTCATATACCTCGACAATGTGGTGTAGGCTTTCAAGTCCCCTGCTGTCTCTCTTTAGCATGTATTCTTTCTTAATATAGCTGTCTTTTGTTCTCACTCGTGCAGGCGCTCTCTTCCTCTCTTGCTCTATCCTATGCTCTCTCCATACTACTTTCTCCTGTGAACTCGTGTTGTTCCGTGCACTTTCTTCTCAGCATCTAAAGTATCCAGAATTTTATAAATTTTCTCGTTTCTCTCCCGTTGGTCATTACGGTGGAGGGTGTAACATAATTGCTACCATGTTGTAAATGCTATTCATCACCCTTTCTGTTACTGTATATTGGTGGTACTTATCCCGCTTTAATTCGAGGGAAAGTGCGCGATGTACTTGTCCTCTACATTTATGTATCTGACAAAAGTTTTCCCGGACGGTTTCAAGTAGATTATGGAAAAAGGTTTAAATCCACCAGTTGTACTACATTTGCTGTCTGTGGGATTAAATACAACACCGCCATTTCTATTCCAGAGAACATTTCTGCTGCTGTTTTGAAGATGCGGTTTTAAGAGACCAAATGATTCAGAATGTTTGGGAACCGCATTTGATGATTTGACAGATGTGTGGCTATAATGGATACCTTAAATACGAGGCCGAATTTCTATTGGTGGATGTTTTAATACTTTGCGTCATTGCTTTCCACAGGATTTTCTTCATATCCATAATTGTGATATTACCTTCCTCTAAGATGAAGTGTAAAACTAAACTGAAGATGATATTAGAATCATCTCGTTAACTTTAATATATCGCTGCGACTGAGTTCAGTTATTGCCATAAATTCGTTGGCGAAACTCAATGTATTCGTGATAAAATATTTGCTTTTAATTTTTTTGGGAAGAACATGGTTCTGTGTTGAGTCAAGTGTTGCCACAGAGCGGGACTTTGTGCAGTGTTGCGACATATTTGTCACCAGGAGTTCAGTGCTCGTACAGCTTTATGATATTGATCTGGCATTCGTGAATGTGCTTTGGCAGCCGCCTATTAACTGTGAGCGTGAGTCTTCTAGTAGCAAAGGCAAGATAGTTATTCTTGCATTGTTTGTCTACTACTGTTTACGTTAGTTCCCCCAACATACTACGGTCAACATCACCGTTGGGACCATTAATTATAAATGGCAGACAATAATTACAAGTTGAATATTGAGACACATGTACAACACTCAAGTATCTTTTGTTGGAACTGATGTGCATAATACTGGATAAAAGATGGGTGAGTAAAACAGGATGTCCAAAGAGGTAAGCTACGTATATATATATATATATATATATATATATATATATATAATATATGGGAAGAAAGATGGAAGTTACTAGACATCTTAACTGAGGGTTTAGAATTCAAATTGCAGAGGGAAATGAAGGAAAAATAATAGTTATTCAGTAAGAGGCAGCGAAGAAGAACCAGGTATTGATTACCATTATTTTGACTGTTATAGTTGGTACTACTGTTCGGACTGTTATTAATTATTGGTATTTATGACATTCACAATCATTAACATCCCTTGGACAAATACCTGAAAGTTGTATAAGTTGTTTTCCGACGTGTTTTATCGATCTACTGATGACTGGCTTGGAATACTACCGTTCATTAATGATCGTTGTGCTGAACTAACAATCACTACTTCAGTCTGCTACAATTGTGTTGATCCTCTAATTTGTCTACGTTTTTTTATTAATTACCACACTAGTACCCGTGATAGAAATCGATTTGTAATTTTCTGCGTATATAAATTCCCGTGAGTGTACGACATTGCCACCCACGGGTAATTTATATACGCAGAGAATTATAAATCGATTTCTATCATGGGTACTAGTGTGGTAATTAATAAAAAAAACGTAGACAAATTAGAGGATCAACACAATTGTAGCAGATTGAAGTAGTGATTGTTAGTTCAGCACAACGATCATTAATGAACGGTAGTATACCAAGCCAGTCATCAGTAGAACGATAAAACATCATACGATGCATCAGCCACTGAAGAACGATCCCGTTCACAATAGTAATATTTTAGAGAGCGCTATAGCCGCAAGGGGTCATATAGCACCTATGCATTAGGTGGCATTCAGATTCGACCCGAGTAAGAGGAAGATAAGTTTAGGTCTTTGGATTAAGGCATCAAGGAAAGATAATGAAATAAGGCAAATTAATCCTATACCATTTCGAGATTAAATTTAGCAAAATGGAATCAACACTCCATTATATATACCAACTTTCTTCTAAGTAGGATACACGTGTTGAAATTTTGAGGCCTATCAGAGAAGCCTGTCTCCACCTTTCACACGGAAATAAAATCTGTGAATCACCTATGTAGCACTGTGGGTAGGTCGTTCAAGTAACATTACACGAGCGTTGAAAATCTGTGGGCGATCGAATAAAGCGTTCTTGAGAAATAAACAAAATTTTGTGTTACAGCATACGAAAATGTTGCTGAGAATATTTTAGAAAAATAAGAAACTCTTCCTTAGTTCAAATTAAAAACACCATCAAACTACAGATATTTTCCCAGCATTCTTTTCTCATTTATATTCTATTTAAAATTCGGTATAATAGTGCCATACAAAATATTTTATTTTATCTTTAATCATATTTGATAGAATTTGCAAAAAAAAACATCGAAACAGACAAAACCCAAAATTAATGCAAAAATAAGTTCTAGTAAGATACACAAGGATTTGAAGCTGATCAGAAGAGGCATTCTCTTGTTATTACATGAGAAACACATTTACACAGCCAAGTTGTTTCAGTAATGCCTTCTAATAGTAAAAGTTTGAAGCTAAACAGAAAAAGGCATTCTCCAGTATTTTTTAATTATTTCATTAAAATTTCAAATTCGCACCTACTGGGATTAAACGTATTGTGTTTCATCCTTCCTATTAGACTGCATCATTAATAATATTTCGAAGCCATTCATAAGAAGAATTCTTCAGTTATTGAATACAAAATATCACTATTCAGTAAAATTGACAAATTGGGACTTGAGCCACACAATGGTGAAAATTTGAAGTTCTTCAGATGAATCATTCACTAGTTATGACACGGATTCCAACGATTCAATGTTGCTTTTACTGTTTTACTCCGTCAATAAATTCTCCTGCACGCAAACACATCTTAATAGGTGCTATTCTGGTCCTAAGATGCACCAGCCATTAAATATTGAAACCATTCATAGGAGGTACCGAAAATTATTTATCATGATTTAATGGGAATAAAAATTTCACACTATTTTTACACAAAATCGTGAAATTTGCATGTACGCATTTGAAGTTCACTCTCTCCCTTCTTCAATATTTTCGAACGTTTGAAGTTATGCAACTGAGGGTTTTCGAAGTTATCTGAGCCATTCCAGGATCTTGTGAATGGGGTTCAACAACGTTCTTCATTGGTCACGTGAACATGCCAAAAGTTCCAAGAATTTGTTCCTCCTTACCATACACAAGTACCGAAAGTTTTTACAGCCTATTGAATGTGGTGTTCTTGAAATATGAGAGAAATAAAATCGAAAGTTGGAGAAAGTAAAAATAAAAAAAAAATAAAAAATTAAGCAACCCTTCGGGGATACCTAATAAATGGTTTTAATACACTCACACATAAATTACTTTTTGAAGTGCTAAATGAGTCCATAACTGGAAACAATGGAATGAAACGTCGAGGCAGAAGATGCAAACTACCTGCTGAAGTTTTAAGAATGAAGAAAATACAGACATTAAAGGACCAGCTGAACAAGCACTGCGCAAGACGATTAAATTAGATACTACGCTGGTCTTCTGTCCGCCCTTTTGTCCTAAAGCTCAAGGATTGGTTAGCTTGTCTCCAATCGTGGCACGAGGAAGTGGATTCCTCTTGGTGTGCAGACCATGTTGGTTCCCAGGAAATAAACAGGTACATGGCGAGGCAAAGACTGCTGTAGTGAGCAGTAAATTTTTCCCTTATGGGGGCTTCATGGGCCATATCCACAGATATGTCCTTGGGAAGTATGGGTCTGGTAGTACGTACAGGCTAGAAGTAAGTTGTACAGAGTCCGGCAAGGCGTGGATGCTTGCCTCTTCTTCAAACGGAATCGTCACTTTAAGACGATTATCTGTAGATTGAAGATCGCACACACGTACCTCACCTATAGCCAAGTGTTCGGCTGTACTCCAGCTGCCCCTACGTGTAGCTTGTGGTACACTGCTGACTGTGGAAAACATTTAACAAATTTCCCACAGCTTAGGTCTTTCTGCTTTCTCATGAGGTTTGTTATTACTGGGGTAACTTCTCCGTGGTGAACTCAGGGAAATTTTTAGGGAAATGTTTTGAGATCAATAGTTTAAAGTTTTTTTTTTTAATTGATACTGGTTATTTTACGTTGGTATGCTAGCATGTATCTGTGTTGAGCATTTTATTTATGTTCCAAGCCTTTGGTGTTTGCTTATTTTGTCTTTGTTTTTATTGTGTGCTGTGTGTCATCACGTTTTTATTGTTACAACGCTGAGTGAACTGCATGGTCAAAGTGCTCTGAAAATATCACAACTACTACTACAACTACATTCGGTCAAACTGAAATCAACAAATTCCTGACGTTTAGCTAGCAACTGCATCAGGACGGTCAGTTGACAACGAGCCAACCAAGTAGTGGTGGGAGTAGATAGTTGCGTTAGTCATATCAGTGGTGCAGCGGGGGTATTTTGAGTAGTTACGACTGAATCTTTACTAATTTATTAGAAGTAGTTGAAGTTCATGACTGCCATCCACTTCCATCTCTCCTGGAAATTCCCTGTCATATTCTCAATATGGTATGTAGGTAAATGGTTCACAGAACCGACACGTTGATGAATTAGACATGTATGCAACACTTGGGTATCTTTATTGAGGAAACGTTTCACCACATTTCACACACATTTCTCAATATGATATGTCATATTTTTCTCGTGTTTTCATGCTTTTAGTGGCCCCAGGGAGTGGAGGGAGAGTGGGCAAAGAGCCTTCTGCATTGATATCCTTACCGCAAAGGCCTAGATAATGCATGAAAGAGGTAGATAAGTTCCAGCAGATTACCTGCGTGTGGAATTCAAAGTTATCTGCCTTTCCCATGTACTCTCATGTGCCACCCTCTTACTACTACCCATTATCATTCACCACTTCCACATCCACTCCAACAACACCCACCCACCGACCATGTGTTTAAAATTCTCAGGTTTAGATGCAACGTATATAAGGTATTTT
>WNWK01021371.1:25000-34203 GCA_009830355.1 Cherax destructor
ACTGAAAACTGGTCAAATATCAAGAACTCATTTAAAATTAAGTTCTTTCTAAAAAATCCTCTTATACATTTAAATATATACTTTTTTCATTTATGTTAATATAAAAATTAATGATTTTGTACCAAAAGAACATTAGGAAACTTACCTAACCTTATTATAATAGGTGCAATTTAATTTAGCCTAATCCAACTAAATATATTTTATGTAAGTTTACAGTAATTTAATAATATATTTTTTTAGCTAGATTCACAATGATTTTTGCGAAATTATAGTATACACAAATTTCCGATTATATTATTCGGCAAGAAGAGCGTTGCCGAATAAGGCAAACGAAAACTTGTGTTTGCAATAATTTCGCAAAAATTATTCTGAATCTAAGGGAAAAAAATATATTTCATTATGTTTCTTTATTATTAAATTATTATATGATAGCCAGCCCTAAGCCCCATCTAATAAGTGGTTTTCCACAGAACAATGGGGTTTTAACAATTACAATACTATGACTGACCGGGGATCGAACCGGTGACATTTACCAATGGCCTCGAATGTGCTCGCAGCAGTAGACATACCCAGTGTTCACTCTTTGGTAGCTTAGTGGTCCAGTGGATAAAGGCAACTTCAAATTTACCCAGTGTCCCAGGAAGCTGGGTAAATATAACGGGATCGATCTCCGGTCAGTCTCAGTATTGTATATATGTATATATATATACAATACTGTCACAATTACAATACCTGTACAAGACAGGAAGCCTCCTCCATGTTATATTTTCAACCACACATTCCGTGTATCAACAAAGCAGTTATCTTCCCCTGTTATACACTGGGTGCAGAAGTGATCTGCACCCACAGTGTGGGTGCAGTAGTAAGTCGACTAGCTTGTGATTTAGAAAAAGTTTCATTCTGTTTGCCTACCAAACGGTAGGCAAACACTGCCAATTAAGCCATGCAAACAGAAAAGCAATTTCAATTTTACTAAGTAACTTAAAAAAAAATCAGTTTTCTTGTCGACATGAAATTTGTAAAAAAAAAAAAAAAAAAAAAAAGGGAAGGGGTATAATGTTATCTTGATATTAACTTCCGTGTTTGGGGCGAGTGTGAGCCCAACTTCCACCCCACACACCCAGCCTCCACCTCCACCCTCACACACCCCTCCTTCACCTCCACCCTCACACACCCTGCCTCCTCTCTCACGAACCCCTCCCACACCCGGACTTCTCAATTACATACTCCCCCACCCCACACACACTGCCTCCTCTCTTAAACCTTGCCTCCTCCTTCACCTCCACCGTCACATGCCCTGCTTCCTCCCTCATTTACCCCATCTCCTCCCTCACACATCTCGCCCAATCCTTCAAACATACCACCGCTTCCTTTACACTCCCCGCCGCCTCCCTCACAAATCCCACCTTCTTCCTCATACTCTTTACCTTCTTCACACATCTAACTTCTTCCCTCACTTCATACCTTTTCTCTTCGAACACCTCACCTCCTTCCTCGCACATCTCACCTTCTCCCTCACACACACACACACACACACACTTCATTTCCTCCCTCACGCAATTCACCTCCTTCACACCCCTCACTTCCTCACATACCTCATCTCTTGCGTAATGCACCTCACGTCCTCTCATATTCCTCATTTCCTTCACACATCCTCGCTTCCTTCTTCACACATCTTACCTCCTCCCATACACTCCTCACTTAGTACTTCACTGTAGCGTGGTTGTGTTATGTTGACCACATCATTGCTTCCAAATCCCTTAATTTATAACTTCTCAAAAGTCAACTTAATTCTCAAATACCCTCAGTTTATTCTCTTCGGAAAATAAATTGAACAAGTCTCTCTCTCTCTTTCCTACTTACTGAAATTTTTGAAAGCAAACTTAACTAGGAATGTAACATGAACACCAGAACCTTCATTAACCTTAAGTTCCACATTTATTTCCGCTTTGAATGTTGACGCAAAACACTAATGTCCGAAAATTGACAACACAATAAACAATAACTCATCTTTCCGACTAGTGGTATTACCAACCAGATTTTACAGATCGTCCTCGTTGTCACCTACTAAAACCTCTCAACCTGATATAAGCTGAACATCTACCTGCAAGTGTACCAATACTGCCGGAAGGAGAATTTTCTGAGGTGAGTGTAATAGAGGAAGAATTGTTAATATTTCACGGAACCTTCACACTAGCATCCTTAAACACAAATACGTCTGGAAGACCCATAAGCGGAACAAAGTTTGCATCATTCGCAAGGAAACAATAGTGCATTTAATAGACTAGACCAAAGCTGAAAACATTTTTAACAAAAATTAAAAGAAGGATATGAGGTTTAGAAGCGATACTCACTGAAAACAACGACACCTCTGACTTAGTTCACTTTATCATGTCCACATTCACAAGAAACAGTACTGGACCATGTACAGATACTTGTGGAACCCCGCTCGTCACTCTTGCATATTCCGACACCTCTTCCTGACAGTAACTCGATGCATCTTACCTGTTACGAATTCCTTGATCCGCTGTAGTGCTTTCCCTATAATTCCTGCCTCCTCAAGTTTTTGTGCCACTCTCCTGTTGGGTAATGTGAGCGTGTGTATGTGAGTGTTTATGTACTCACCTATTTGTACTCACCTATTTGTGGCTGCAGAGAGGATCGAGTCACACCTGGCCCAGCCTCTTCGCTAGTTGCTAGTAGGTCCACTCCTTCCTTGCATCTAGCATAATTGCTCTGATGCGCTAGATTTTTGCTGATTTTAATATATTTGATACTAGTTTGTTCAGTGGTATTGTGTTTGTGCATACATACGTATGTTTCAGTTTACCTGTGTATGTATCTATGTGTGGAACTAACTGGTGTACCATCATCAATAGTGAAGATACTTGCTCGTTAAGCTTTCGCTGTGACTTCGTTTCCCTCTGTATAGAGCTTTATCAAGTCATAAATTGACATAACATTTAACAGAGCGAAATGTCCCAATAAAGGCTTGTTCTGCTACTTTTTCCCTCTCATGTATATATATATATATATATATATATATATATATATATATATATATATATATATATATATATATATATATACGTATATATATATATAAATATATATATAATGTAAAAAGAGAGCAGATGAGAGAGTGGGTGAGATGTTATCAGCAAATTTTGTTGAAAATAAGAAAAAGTTTTGGAATGAGATTAATAAGTTGAGGAAGCCTAGAGAACAAATGGATTTGACAGTTAAAAATAGGAGAGGAGAGTTATTAAATGGAGAGTTAGAGGTATCGGGAAGATGGAGAGAATATTTTGAGGAGTTGTTAAATGTTGATGAAGACAGGGAAGCTGTGATTTCGTGTGTAGGGCAAGGAGGAATAACATCTTGTAGGAGTGTGGAAGAGCCAGTTGTGGGTGTAGGGAAGTTCGTGAGGCAGTGGGTAGAATGAAAGGGGTAAGGCAGCTGGGATTGATGGGATAAAGATAGAAATGTTAAAAGCAGGTGGGGATATAGTTTTGGAGTGGTTGGTGCTATTATTTAATAAATGTATGGAAGAGGGTAAGGTACCTAGGGATTGGCAGAGAGCGTGTATTGTTCCTTTGTATAAAGGCAAAGGGGACAAAAGAGAGTGCAAAAATTATAGGGGAATAAGTCTGTTGAGTGTACCTGGTAAAGTGTATGGTAGAGTTATTATTGAAAGAATTAAGAGTAAAACAGAAAGCAGGATAGCAGATGAACAAGGGGGCTTTAGGAAAGGTAGGGGGTGTGTAGACCAAGTGTTTACAGTGAAACATATAGGTGAACAGTATTTGGATAAGGGTAAAGATGTTTTTGTGGCATTTATGGATTTGGAAAAGGCGTATGATAGGGTGGCAATGTGGCAGATGTTGCAGGTGTATGGAATAGGAGGAAGGTTACTGAAAGCAGTGAAGAGTTTTTATGAGGATAGTGAGGCTCAGGTTAGAGTGTGTAGGAGGGAAGGGGACTATTTCCCAGTAAAAGTGGGCCTTAGACAAGGATGTGTGATGTCACCGTGGTTGTTCAATATATTTATAGATGGGGTTGTAAGAGAAGTGAATGCGAGGGTCTTGGCAAGAGGTGTTGGGCTAAAAGATAAAGAAGCAAATATAAAGTGGGAGTTGTCACAGTTGCTTTTTGCTGATGACACTGTGCTTTTGGGAGATTCTGAAGAGAAGTTGCAGAGGTTGGTGGATGAATTTGGTAGGGTGTGTAAAAGAAGAAAATTGAAAGTGAATATAGGAAAGAGTAAGGTGATGAGGATAACAAAACGAATAGGTGACGAAAGATTGGATATCAGATTGGAGGGAGAGAGTATGGAGGAGGTGAATGTATTCAGATATTTGGGAGTGGACATGTCAGCGGATGGGTCTATGAAGGATGAGGTGAATCATAGAATTGATAAGGGAAAAGGGTGAGTGGAGCACTTCGAGTCTGTGGAGACAAAGAACCTTGTCCATGGAAGTAAAGAGGGAATGTATGAGAGTATAGTTATACCAACGCTCTTATATGGGTGTGAAGCATGGGTGATGAATGTTGCAACGAGGAGAAGGCTGGAGGCAGTGGAGATGTCATGTCTGAGGTCAATGTGTGGTGTGAATATAATGCAGAGAATTCGGAGTTTGGAAATTAGGAGGAGGTGCGGGATTACCAAAACGATTGTCCAGAGAGCTGAGGAGGGGTTGTTGAGGTGGTTTGGACATGTAGAGAGAATGGAACGAGACAGAGTGACTTCGAGAGTGTATAAATCTGTAGTGGAGGGAAGGCGGGGTAGGGGTCGGCCTAGGAAAGGTTGGACGGAGGGGGTAAAGGAAGTTTTGTGTGCGAGGGGCTTGGACTTCCAGCAAGCATGTGTGAGCTTATTTGATAGGAGTGAATGGAGGCATATGGTTTTTAATACTTGACGTGCTGTTGGAGTGTGAGCAAAGTAACATTTAGGAAGGGATTCAGGGAAACCGGCAGGCCGGACTTGAGTTCTGGAGATGGGAAGTACAGTGCCGGCACTCTGAAGGAGGGGTGTTAATGTTGCAGTTTTATAACTGTAGTGTAAAGCACCCCTCTGGCAAGACAGTGATGGAGTGAATGATGATGAAAGTTTTTCTTTTTCGGGCCACCCTGCCTTGGTGGGAATCGGCCGATGTGTTAATAAAATAAAAATATAATATATATATATATATTATGTATATATATTTATAAGCATATTTACCTATTAACAAATATATGTAACCATTTATTTAATTTAACATTAAAGGGTACCATGAAACTGACCCATTATAATATCTGCTGCCCTTCTTGTCAAGCATGCAACAATTTGACAAACTCGCTTTAGAGAGGCAGCTCATTAAGTAGTTAAGGACCCCCGTCGAGCAGTTCACTCCCTGCTTTGATCAACGTGTAATATACTCCATTAATCCTCTAGTTGGAGAAGTATGTCGCGGCACAGTATGTTGGAGCGTATCCTCGCAGGTGTCTTGTGAGCCCTATGCTTGTTGGTCATGCAAAGTTTGTATAAGTTGGTTTTGCAAAGTTTGCACTAGTTGTTCATGCAAAGTTTATGCAAGTTGGTCATGCAAAGTTCATATATGTTGGTGATGCAAAGTTTGCACTAGTTGGTTACGCAAAATTTGTTATAGTTGGTCATGCAAACTTTGTACAGGTTGGTTATGCAAAATTTGCTCTAGTTGTTCATACAAAGTTTATGCAAGTTGGTCATCCAAAGTTCATATAAGTTGGTGATGCAAAGTTTGCACTGGTTGGCCATGCAAAGTTTGTACTAAATGGCTACATAAAGACTGTATGCACTACTTAGTCATGTTAAATTTGTAAGAGTTAGTATTGCAAAGATTATACTAGTAAGCCATGCAAAAAGTGCGTTAGCTGGACATTGCCATGCCTGTACTTGGTTTGTTGTTTATTTGTGACTTCAATCGTCCCTGACTTGTCAGGAAATTTATTGTTTGATTCAAATCTCAGTTCTGGATGACATATGGGGTTCGTGCACACTCACTTTCTCAGATTTTTTATTCTTCATATCTGGCAGCACATCTTATGGGATTATAACCAAAAAAAAACAACTTTTCTTATACTTATTTCGAATTGTATATCTTCGTATCAATTAGCATTAATGTCTTGTAGCATGGGTTATCAATTGAATTTTCCCAGGCAAAAATGGGCAAAGCTTTCCGTGGGTAGAGTGCAATGGGTTAAGCAGGCCAACATTACATATTTGTTTTTGTCTTAACTCGGGCCTGATCCATGAGAGATGGCAGTTTTTTCTGTGTTTACCCATGGTTTAGACAGTTGAATTCTGTTTCGTATATATGCAAAATTTAGCTTTCAAGTCACAAACAGATCTGTTTGTGACTCGATCAAGCCCACTGTGTGGGCGAAACGTTGTCAATAAAGGATCACATTTTACTGCTTTTGTGTTTAATTTTCCATTGTGTCGGTATTTTATACCATTTATTTCCATTTAGCTTTCAAGTTGAAAATATGTAAGAAAATGCAATATTTCACTGATGCATTCATGCAAATACAGAAAGGAACATAATGTTTTAGCAATACTAACAGTAATATAAATGTGGATGGTAACTCTTCACAGTGTACAGGAAATCAAGGTTTATACCACATAAGTTGCTAACCTTTACCATCTGCTCTTAAGAATCAAATAGGTTATTTTGGCCATTTTGGCTTCATATCTTTATCACCTTCCCTGGAATATCTACATCCACCTCCATTCTGCCCAGGAGGAAATTCCTCATGGTTGGGAGTCCCTGCTTTATTGGCTTTATGCAGACAGTAGACAATCTTTGTATCTTTTCCAGCTTTTTGTCTCCTGCCTCGAACGGAGCCGTCAACCTCCAAATATATTCTAAACGAGAGTGAGCAAGTTACTTGATTACTGTTTCCTTTAGCACTTTTTCTCTTGCTTTGAAACTTCCCGTTATCCACCTTGTCATTTTCCTGGCTTTTGCGGAGTTTGCCTAATTATATTGCTCTATATATGATGAGATATCTAATAATATTTTGCCCAAGTCTTTCGGTCTATGAGTGGCTCCTCCTAGTGCTCCTATTGATTTCATTATTTTCCTTGCCTGAGCAGTTGAAATTTATCGCTATTAATCATGTTACTTTTTATTGTCCACTGGAAGATTTTGTTAATTTGTGTTTTAATTTATAGAAAGGGAAGATCCACTGTTTTTACTTTTCCTATTGTATCTATTGACCTTATTTCATAGGCTATCACTCCATAATCGCATTTGACAAATGGCTTCAAAAAGACTGTAGAAACGTAGAAAGAAAAGAAAATAGTTATTTGGTTTACACAATCTTTTTGAAGAAGTACATACGTATATAAAACATTCATGAAATTGCAAATAACATCCTTCTAAATCTTTGAACACATCCATAAAATCCATGAAAGTGGCAGCAGATCTATGGCAAAAAAAAAAAAAAAAAAAAAATCAGGGCAGCAGCACTAACGTCACGCATTATAAGTCTTTGAAAGTGTGACGAAAAGCCAAAATATAAATTTTATGGGCAAGTTTGACCTACGCAACTTAGGACAAGAGGATTTAGAGTGGGAAGATCATATTTGTAACAACTACTGAACCATTATGAGAAAATTGTAGAAACGTAGAAAGAAAAGAAAATAGTTATTTGGTTTACACAATTTTCTCATAATGGTTCAGTAGTTGTTACAAATATGATCTTCCCACTCTAAATCCTCTTGTCCTAAGTTGCGTAGGTCAAACTTGCCCATAAAATTTATATTTTGGCTTTCGTCACACTTCAAGACATAATGCGTGACGTTAGTGCTGCTGCCCTGATTTTTTTTTTTTTGCCATAGATCTGCTGCCACTTTCATGGATTTTATGGATGTGTTCAAAGATTTAGAAGGATGTTATTTGCAATTTCATGAATGTTTTATATACGTATGTACTTCTTCAGTCTGAGTGTTTTAGTTTTTGCTTTATATTGGTAATCTCTTGTAGTAGATAATACGTAATCCATTTGTTGTGACATATGCTCATTTATAAACTTAGATTCTTCTGGTTTTTTTTAATATGACCTCCTTGTAGACTTTCTCAGCAGAACATATTTCATACAGAGGTTGTATGCTTCTGTATTCCGATTTTCCATGCAGTGGGGAGGGTTTTTGGGGCTCATTGCTTGTCCTTCTGTCCATTTTTAGATTTCTCTCTACAGGAAAAAAATCTTAGTTTACCATCTATTTGATTTCTTGTTTTCGTAAATTTGTATCGTTGTGTTCTTCACGTGAATGAAGACTTGCATATCTCATAGTGAAAATACCTGGTTTTTTTTTTATCAACATGAAATCGTCCCATTTGTACCATATTAGAACACTTTCTGGTGTGTAGATATTTACATCTTACTCCACATTTGTCTATTCCTCCCTTGTACAGTACAAATATATTGTATCAATTTTCTCTTATCCTATAGCAGATGTAAATTTGTTTACAGTGTAGTGTTCTGAGTATCCTCTCGCTCTGTATATACTCTTTATGTATCAGTATTTTGCATCACTGTTTGTATCTGGCCTGTGCTGCTCTGCATATATGTTTTCTAGAGTTTCACTCTCTATGTAATATTCTTTCACTTCCTTTCACATTTTCATACATATCTGGTAATTTCTTCAAAGTTATTTTTTTTTGTGTGCATTGGCATTACTCGATACATATGTTATATCTGTCAAAAACTCTATATATCTAATGGAGATCCATCAACAGTTACCTTCCTCGACGTTGTTGCCAACCATGGTATTAATCCAGCACAGGATACACGCCACTTTTTTTTTTTTTTTACAAATCGAATAATGCTTGTATAGAGTTTAAAAACCTTTTGTAATTTCCTCTGTATTCATGACTGATATTCTGAAAGCCGTTTTCATGTTCAATATGTTCTCTCTGCTGGTCAGAAGTGACATCTGGCAACTCAGACGTAGTAACGAGAGGTGTAAAGACTATCTTCATGAATGAATTAGTACAGGTGGTGGAGGTGTTGATTCACCGGGAATTCTCCCGGCCCGGGTCTTTACCAGATGGCGACCCGGCTCCGGCTCCCGGGGGGGGGTATCAGAGACCTATGTCTCCCCTGGAGGGGACCCCAGCGGTGGGGCCAACGGCCCCGGGCCAGCCACATTCCCCACTAGCACGAGGCATGGAGGT
>WNWK01021372.1:0-34202 GCA_009830355.1 Cherax destructor
GGAGGAATGAAAGTAAGCGTAAATCCCCCTCCGTGCCCAAGAGGACCTCAACACCCAAGTGGTGCAGATGCAGCATGGAACCCGTGCCATACCCTACCCTTCATGCCAGTAAACCAGCAATCCGGGATAGCAACCTCACATCCATCGAGCCATCTCGGCGGACAAAAGAGGGCGGCCGGATATCCGCCACAAAGCATACCGCCTTCGGCCACCACCCCGGAATCCGAAAGGTGGCCTCTAGAGATACACCCGTCGCCGGAAAGATACCCAAGGCCACCCCCCCGGGTGACCGGAGAGGGATCGGGACATCCCCAGGTGATCCAGATTCCACGGCAAACTACACCACCGCCAAGGACCTCAACGGAATGGGATGGACCACGATACCCTTCCCCCTACCTAGGAACTAGAATGCCTGAGGAGAGAAGCTCCCAGGGTAAAACTGGGAAGGAAATAAGGGAGGGATGGGGAGGAGGAGGAGGAAAGGGAAAAGGGAGGATGGGGAAGATGGGAAAAAGGGAGGGGGGATTGGGGGGTAATTAGGTTCGGTCTGAGGAAGAAGACCAAGAGGTCCAATTCCTCAGACGGATAGCCTCTTTACCACGACAAGGAGCCCCCCTTAAAGAGGTTACCAAAGTGCAGCCAGGGAGGATTAGAGCCTTGGATCGTGAATACCTAGCTCTGCTGGGTGCATGGTCTTCGAAGGATCGCGGGTTAAGTGGATGTGAACGTTATTCTATCTCTTGAGGCGGGAGAATGTCTCTCAGGATCTAATCCCGGCTGGATGCAGTTTCGTAATATGCAGAATAACCAATGTGAAAAAACAGTGAAATTCCAAGCACATTTGCGATTTCTCACATTATCAAGGAACTATAAAAATAAAGATTAACGGGAAGACATATAAGGGTGATACTATACCTTGCGGCCAACTCGGCAACACCTGACTTTATAATGTAGGTAGTCAAGCAAAGACGTTCAACGCGTTTTTGCAAAAACGCTCTCAACGTGTTTGCTCGGATTTTATCCTCTTTTCTGCAACAATGCAAGTTCCTGTGTTGATTGCAACAAGAAAGGCCTAGAACTATCTTTCAGCTCCCCCCTCCCCCCGATGGTTGTTTTGCATGTATATATACGTATACACACTGACTTGTCTAACATGTTACCGAGAACAGAGTTGTTTTATGTATCTGGTGACCCAGGCAGCATTATTATTATTATTATAATCAAAGAGAAGCGCTAAACCACAGGGGTCCAGGTAGCAGCAGCTTTCAAATCTTTATTTGTACAAGTACAATGTATACAGACCATAGCTGACATTAATGATATACTATTAGAAAGACCCTTGTTATGCAGAGCATTTCCTGCAAATTAGTGAATTTTATCCCCAGGATGCGACCCACACCAAGGTACCTATTTACTGCTAAGTAAACATGGACGGCAGGTGTCTTAAGGAAACACGTCCTAATGTTTCCACCTGTAACCGGGGATGGAACCCCGGACCTGTGTGTGTGAGCTGAGTGCGCTACCAGAGGTATTCTTCACTCAAGGTCAATCTCTTAAACTGGCTAAAGATGGACTTGCTGAGGATTGAAAAACCTATTAACTTAATTTTTTCTTTGTATTTTCTGTCTCAATGTTTGGGCACTCAGGTGAAGCAGAAGTGTTCGGGAACCTGACCACTCAGGTGAAGCAGAAGTGTCCGGGAACCTGACCACTCAGGTGATGCAGAAGTGTCCGGGAACCTGACCACTCAGGTGAAGCAGAAGTGTTCGGGAACCTGACCACTCAGGTGAAGCAGAAGTGTCCGGGAACCTGACCACTCAGGTGAAGCAGAAGTGTCCGGGAACCTGACCACTCAGGTGAAGCAGAAGTGTCCGGGAACCTGACCACTCAGGTGAAGCAGAAGTGTCCGGGAACCTGACCATTCAGGTGAAGCAGAAGTGTCCGGGAACCTGACCACTCAGGTGAAGCAGAAGTGTCCGGGAACCTGACCACTCAGGTGAAGCAGAAGTGTCCGGGAACCTGACCACTCAGGTGAAGCAGAAGTGTCCGGGAACCTGACCACTCAGGTGAAGCAGAAGTGTCCGGAACCTGACCACTCAGGTGAAGCAGAAGTGTCCGGGAACCTGACCACTCAGGTGAAGCAGAAGTGTCCGGGAACCTGACCACTCAGGTGAAGCAGAAGTGTCCGGGAACCTGACCACTCAGGTGAAGCAGAAGTGTCCGGGAACCTGACCACTCAGGTGAAGCAGAAGTGTCCGGGAACCTGACCACTCAGGTGAAGCAGAAGTGTCCGGGAACCTGACCACAAGCGAAAGAGGTTACCAAGTATCTCTTTCTCCTGTTACTCTTCCATCATATGACTGCTTCATCACCATTCCATCTCATTTACTGTTTTCTCTTTCTTACTACGTTCATGGGAAGAGCTAAACTTGCACGGTCACATTATTATAATCAAGGGGGAAACGCTAAACCTGTAGGATTATACAGCGCCTGTGGGGGGATGTGGAAGGCATTCAGGTTTAATTTAGGGAACTGGAGCACAGATCCAATTCCCTAGATCAAGAACCCCTCGCCGGTATCAAGGAACCTCTCTTGAAGGGCCATTCCTTTTCCACATTCTCTTCCTCTCACATTCCATTTCATCCCTTCACTCCATCTGTGTTATCCAACTTTCCTTTTTATCGCTTTCATAGTTTTCTCTATGCTGCTCTCCCTACTTAACATTCCACAATATGCAAAACACTGAAAAAGTAGTGAAATTCCGAGCGCTTTCGTGATTTTTCACATTATTAAGGAACTGTAAAAAAATAGAACAGAAGGCTCTTACAGTTCCTTGATGTGAGAAAACACGAAAGCGCTTGGAATTTCACTACTTTTTCACAGTGGTTGTTGTGCATATTGTGATATCACCTGTTTACTGTGATCTTATTACCTAACATTTCACGTCTCTGAATAAATGGTCTAGAAAACCGACAAGTTGATAAGACACTTGTGGAATATTTGGTAATCTTTGTTCTGGAAACGTTTCGCCAGCCAGTGAATTCTTCAGTCCAATGTAGAGAAAGTTGGCAGATGAGGAGTTTGAGGTAATCAGTCCCTCAGCCGAGGGACTGATTAGCTCATCTTTTGTATACAGTTCTACAGTCTTGTCATTGAATTTGTATTGATAAAGCCACTGGATGGTGAAACATCTAAAATAAAGATGCCCAGATGTTGCAAGAGTGCAATTGTTTTTGGTTGGCATCATAACTCCCGCTCTTGTATACCTCCACGTCTCCCTAATACCTATCATCCTTCACACCTATCACCTAGCCTATCTTCCCGGGGCTTCTTACAACTTCACGACGGGATTTGCCCCAAATCTGAATGAAGGAGAGAATGAATTTGGGATTACATTTTTAGCCTTAAGGAGAGTTATTGAGGAGGTGTAGGAGGAAGAGGAAGAGGTTTAGAAGATGGAGGCAAAGGTGTGGGAGGAGCTGGCGGAGGAAGAAAACCAAGAATAGCAGGAGTGTTACACAATGTACTTTACACATAATAAAATATTGAGGACAAAATAAAGCCACTAGCAATACTATAAGAATTTAAGGTGATAGTGAATGAGGAAGAAAACTAAATGGAGATGGAGGATAGAAGAGGAAGGAAGACAGCCTCCTGCTCATAATTTCTACATGGTACAACTTATACAGACCAAAGCTGACATCAATAACATATATAGAAAGTCTCTGGTTATGTAGAGCATTTCTGGCAACATTATCTTGCCCCCCCTCACCACCTCACAGTAGTTACACAATAACAACCATCAAACAGTAACAACCATCATCACAGTAACAACCATCATCACACAGTAACAACCATCACATAGTAACAACCATCATCACAGTAACAACCATCACACAGTAACAACCATCATCACATAGTAACAACCATCATCACAGTAACAACCATCACATAGTAACAACCATCATCACATAGTAACAACCATCATCACACAGTAACAACCATCATCACACAGTAACAACCATCATCACATAGTAACAACCATCATCACACAGTAACAACCATCATCACACAGTAAAAACCATCATCATCACAGTAACAACCATCACACAGTAACAACCATCATCACACAGTAACAACCATCATCACACAGTAACAACCATCATCACACAGTAACAACCATCATCACACAGTAAAAACCATCATCATCACAGTAACAACCATCACACAGTAACAACCATCATCACACAGTAACAACCATCATCACACAGTAACAACCATCATCATCACAGTAAAAACCATCATCATCACAGTAACAACCATCACACAGTAACAACCATCATCACACAGTAACAACCATCATCACACAGTAACAACCATCATCACACAGTAACAACCATCATCACACAGTAACAACCATCATCATCACAGCAAAAACCATCACACAGTAACAACCATCATCACACAGTAACAACCATCATCACACAGTAACAACCATCATCACACAGTAACAACCATCATCACACAGTAACAACCATCATCACACAGTAACAACCATCATCACACAGTAACAACCATCACACAGTAACAACCATCATCACACAGTAACAACCATCATCACACAGTAACAACCATCATCATCACAGTAACAACCATCATCACACAGTAACAACCATCATCATCACAGTAACAACCATCATCACACAGTAACCATCATCACACAGTAACAACCATCATCACACAGTAACAACCATCATCACACAGTAACAACCATCATCACACAGTAACAACCATCATCACACAGTAACAACCATCATCACACAGTAACAACCATCATCACACAGTAACAACCATCATCACACAGTAACAACCATCATCACACAGTAACAACCATCATCACACAGTAACAACCATCATCACACAGTAACAACCATCATCACACAGTAACAACCATCATCACACAGTAACAACCATCATCACACAGTAACAACCATCATCACACAGTAACAACCATCATCACACAGTAACAACCATCATCACACAGTAACAACCATCATCACACAGTAACAACCATCATCACACAGTAACAACCATCATCACACAGTAACAACCATCATCACACATTAACAACCATCATCACACATTAACAACCATCATCACACAGTAACAACCATCATCACACAGTAACAACCATCATCACACAGTAACAACCATCATCACACAGTAACAACCATCATCACACAGTAACAACCATCATCACACAGTAACAACCATCAACACACAGTAACAACCATCATCACACAGTAACAACCATCATCACACAGTAACAACCATCATCACACAGTAACAACCATCATCATCACAGTAACAACCATCACACAGTAACAACCATCATCACACAGTAACAACCATCATCACACAGTAACAACCATCATCACACAGTAACAACCATCATCACACAGTAACAACCATCATCACACAGTAAGAACCATCATCACACAGTAACAACCATCATCACACAGTAACAACCATCATCACACAGTAACAACCATCATCACACAGTAACAACCATCATCACACAGTAACAACCATCATCACACAGTAACAACCATCATCACACAGTAACAACCATCATCACACAGTAACAACCATCATCACACAGTAAGAACCATCATCACACAGTAACAACCATCATCACACAGTAAGAACCATCATCACACAGTAACAACCATCATCACACAGTAAGAACCATCATCACACAGTAACAACCATCATCACACAGTAACAACCATCATCACACAGTAACAACCATCATCACACAGTAACAACCATCATCACACAGTAACAACCATCATCACACAGTAACAACCACCACACACAGTAACAACCATCACCACACACACAGTAACAATCACCACACAGCAATAACCATCACCACACAGTACCTCTCATAAGAGTTTCGCTAACACTAATTGCAACATTATATTTCCTACCATGTTGCAGACTCCAACAAGACCACCTTCAATGACAACAAATGCAGCTGGAAAGGGAAGTAGGGAAGCGAAATGGAAGAGCAGGAGGGAGGAAAGGAGAGGAAGGCAGGAGGGAGGAAAGGAGAGGAAGGCAGGAGGGAGGAAAGGAGAGGAAGGCAGGAGGGAGGAAAGGAGAGGAAGGCAGGAGGGAGGAAAGGAGAGGAAGGCAGGAGGGAGGAAAGGAGAGGAAGGCAGGAGGGAGGAAAGGAGAGAAAGGCAGGAGGGAGGAAAGGAGAGGAAGGCAGGAGGGAGGAGAGGAAGGCAGGAGGGAGGAAAGGAAGGCAGGAGGGAGGAAAGGAGAGGAAGGCAGGAGGGAGGAAAGGAGAGGAAGGCAGGAGGGAGGAAAGGAGAGGAAGGCAGGAGGGAGGAAAGGAGAGGAAGGCAGGAGGGAGGAAAGGAGAGGAAGGCAGGAGGGAGAAAGGAGAGGAAGGCAGGAGGAGGAAAGGAGAGGAAGGCAGGAGGGAGGAAAGGAGAGGAAGGCAGGAGGGAGGAGGAGAGGAAGGCAGGAGGGAGGAGGAGAGGAAGCAGGAGGGAGGAAAGGAGAGGAAGGCAGGAGGGAGGAAAGGAGAGGAAGGCAGGAGGGAGGAGAGGAAGGCAGGAGGGAGGAAAGGAGAGGAAGGCAGGAGGGAGGAAAGGAGAGGAAGGCAGGAGGGAGGAAAGGAGAGGAAGGCAGGAGGGAGGAAAGGAGAAGGAAGGCAGAGGGGGAAGGAGAGGAAAGCAGAGGAGGAAAGGAAAGGCAGGAGGGAGGAAAGGAGAGAAAGGCAGGAGGGAGGAAAGGAGAGAAAGGCAGGAGGGAGGAAAGGAGAGAAAGGCAGGAGGGAGAGAAAGGAGAGGAAAGGCAGGAGGGAGGAAAGGAGAGGAAGGCAGGAGGGAGGAAAGGAGGAAAGGCAGGAGGGAGGAAAGGAGAGAGAAGGCAGGAGGGAGGAGAGAAGGCAGGAGGAGGAAAGGAGAGGAAGGCAGGAGGAGGAAAGGAGAGAAGGCAGGAGGGAGGAAAGGAGAGAAGGCAGGAGGGAGGAAAGGAGAGGAAGGCAGGAGGGAGGAAAGGAGAGGAAGGCAGGAGGGAGGAAAGGAGAGGAAGGCAGGAGGGAGGAAAGGAGAGAAAGGCAGGAGGGAGGAAAGGAGAGGAAGGCAGGAGGGAGGAAAGGAGAGAAAGGCAGGAGGGAGGAAAGGAGAGAAAGGCAGGAGGGAGGAAAGGAGAGAAAGGCAGGAGGGAGGAAAGGAGAGGAAGGCAGGAGGGAGGAAAGGAGAGGAAGGCAGGAGGGAGGAAAGGAGAGGAAGGCAGGAGGGAGGAAAGGAGAGGAAGGCAGGAGGGAGGAAAGGAGAGTAAGGCAGGAGGGAGGAAAGGAGAGGAAGGCAGGAGGGAGGAAAGGAGAGGAAGGCAGGAGGGAGGAAAGGAGAGAGAAGGCAGGAGGGAGGAAAGGAGAGGAAAGGCAGGAGGGAGGAAAGGAGAGGAAGGCAGGAGGGAGGAAAGGAGAGAAGGCAGGAGGGAGGAAAGGAGAGAGAGAAGGCAGGAGGGAGGAAAGGAGAGGAAGGCAGGAGGGAGGAAAGGAGAGGAAGGCAGGAGGGAGGAAAGGAGAGGAAGGCAGGAGGGAGGAAAGGAGAGGAAGGCAGGAGGGAGGAAAGGAGAGAAAGGAGGAGGGAGGAAAGGAGAAAGGCAGGAGGGAGGAAAGGAGAGAAAGGCAGGAGGAGGAAAGGAGAGGAAGGCAGGAGGGAGGAAAGGAGAGAAAGGCAGGAGGGAGGAAAGGAGAGGAAGGCAGGAGGGAGGAGAAAGAGGAGGAGAAGGCAGGAGGGAGGAAAGGAGAGGAAGGCAGGAGGGAGGAAAGGAGAGGAAGGCAGGAGGAGGAAAGGAGGAAGGAGGAGGAGGAAAGGAGAGAAGGCAGGAGGGAGGAAAGGAGAGGAAGGCAGGAGGAGGAAAGGAGAGAAGGCAGGAGGGAGGAAAGGAGAGAAAGGCAGGAGGGAGGAAAGGAGAGGAAGGCAGGAGGGAGGAAAGGAGAGAAGGCAGGAGGAGGAAGAGAGAAGGCAGGAGGAGGAAAGGAGAGGAAGGCAGGAGGGAGGAAGAAAGGAGGAGGGAGGAAAGAGAGAAGGCAAGGAAGGAGAGAAGAGGAAGGAAGAGAGAAGGCAGGAGGGAGGAAAGGAGAGAAGGCAGGAAGAAGAAGAAGCAGGAGAGAAAGGAGAGGAAGGCAGGAGGGAGGAAAGGAGAGGAAGGCAGGAGGGAGGAAAGGAGAGGAAGGCAGGAGGAGGAAGGAGAGAAGGCAGGAGGGGGAAGGAGAGGAAGGCAGGAGGAAGGAGAGAGGCAGAAAGGGGGGAAGGAAAAGGCAGGAGGAGGAAAGAGAGGAAGGCAGGAGGGAGAAGAGAGGGAAGGAGAGGGAGATATATACGGCTGGATGGGTATGAGCACTGCTGCAAGGATAATAGCTAGCGTATGCTGCTAGATGAGAACAAGCAAGCACAACCTGCTTGATCTGAATATTCTGCGTCATGTTGGTGACTGTACCACAACTCGCATACAACCATTATCTTATCAGCCTAGCTGTTTGTTGCTATGACTAGCCTGCCAACACTGTACACCAGTTGACTGCATGTTCCAGGGTCCTGTCAGTGATTCACCAGTTAACCTGATCAACCATTGAATACCTGTCAGTGTTAAATGTATGTCTGCTCACCAGTGTACCTGCCACTGTTACACCAGTGTACCTGTCAGTGTTACACCAGTGTACCTGTCAGTGTTACACCAGTGTACCTGTCAGTGTTACACCAGTGTACCTGTCAGTGTTACACCAGTATACCTGTCAGTGTTACACCAGTGTACCTGCAATCACTGTTACACCAGTGTACCTGTCAGTGTTACACCAGTGTACCTGTCAGTGTTACACCAGTGTACCTGTCAGTGCTACACCAGTGTACCTGTCAGTGTTACACCAGTATACCTGTCAGTGTTACACCAGTGTACCTGTCAGTGTTACACCAGTGTACCTGTCAGTGTTACACCAGTGTACCTGTCAGTGTTACACCAGGGTACCTGTCAGTGCTACACCAGGGTACCTGTCAGTGCTACACCAGGGTACCTGTCAGTGCTACACCAGGGTACCTGTCAGTGCTACACCAGTGTACCTGTCAGTGCTACACCAGTGTACCTGTCAGTGCTAACCAGTGTACCTGTCAGTGTTACACAGTATCCTGTCAGTGCTACACCAGTGTACTGTCAGTGCTACACCAGTGTACCTGTCAGTGCTACACCAGGGTATCTGTCAGTGCTACACCAGTGTATCTGTCAGTGCTACACCAGTGTATCTGTCAGTGCTACACCAGTGTATCTGTCAGTGCTACACCAGTGTATCTGTCAGTGCTACACCAGTGTATCTGTCAGTGCTACACCAGTGTATCTGTCAGTGCTACACCAGTGTATCTGTCAGTGCTACACCAGTGTATCTGTCAGTGCTACACCAGTGTACCTGTCAGTGCTACACCAGTGTATCTGTCAGTGCTACACCAGTGTACCTGTCAGTGCTACACCAGGGTACCTGTCAGTGCTACACCAGTGTACCTGTCAGTGCTACACCAGTGTACCTGTCAGTGCTACACCAGTGTATCTGTCAGTGCTACACCAGTGTACCTGTCAGTGCTACACCAGTGTATCTGTCAGTGCTTACACCAGTGTACCTGTCAGTGCTACACCAGTGTATCTGTCAGTGTTACACCAGGGTACCTGTCAGTGTTACACCAGTGTATCTGTCAGTGCTACACCAGTGTACCTGTCAGTGTTACACCAGTGTACCTGTCAGTGCTACACCAGTGTATCTGTCAGTGCTACACCAGTGTACTGTCAGTGCTACACCAGTGTATCTGTCAGTGCTACACCAGTGTATCTGTCAGTGCTACACCAGTGTATCTGTCAGTGCTACACCAGTGTATCTGTCAGTGCTACACCAGTGTATCTGTCAGTGCTACACCAGTGTATCTGTCAGTGCTACACCAGTGTATCTGTCAGTGCTACACCAGTGTATCTGTCAGTGCTACACCAGTGTACCTGTCAGTGTTACACCAGTGTACCTGTCAGTGCTACACCAGTGTACGTGTCAGTGCTACACCAGTGTACTGTCAGTGTTACCAGTGTATGTCAGTGCTACACCAGTGTATCTGTCAGTGCTACACCGATGTGCATCTCACCAGTGCTATACCAGTGTATGTCAGTGCTACACCAGTGTATCTGTCAGTGCTACACCAGTGTATCTGTCAGTGCTACACCAGTGTATTCAGTGCTACACCAGTGTATCTGTCAGTGCTACACCAGTGTACCTGTCAGTGCTACACCAGGTACCTGTCAGTGCTACACCAGGGTACTTCAGTGCTACACCAGTGTATCTATCAGTGCTACACCAGTGTATCTGTCAGTGCTACACCAGTGTATCTTCAGTGCTACACCAGTGTATCTGTCAGTGCTACACCAGTGACTAGTCAGTGCTACACCAGTGTATCTGTCAGTGCTACACCAGTGTATCTATCAGTGCTACACCAGTGTATCTGTCAGTGCTACACCAGTGTATGTCAGTGCTACACTAGTGTACCTGTCAGTGCTACACCAGTGTATCTGTCAGTGCTACACCAGGGTACCTGTCAGTGCTACACCAGTGTATGTCAGTGCTACACCAGTGTATCTGTCAGTGCTAAACCAGTGTACCTGTCAGTGCTACACCAGTGTATCTGTCAGTGCTACACCAGTGTATCTGTCAGTGCTACACCAGTGTATGTCAGTGCTACACCAGTGTATCTGTCAGTGCTACACCAGTGTATCTGTCAGTGCTACACCAGTGTATCTGTCAGTGCTACACCAGTGTATCTGTCAGTGCTACACCAGTGTATCTGTCAGTGCTACACCAGTGTATCTGTCAGTGCTACACCAGTAGTCAGTGCTACACCAGTGTACTGTCAGTGCTACACCAGTGTATCTGTCAGTGCTACACCAGTGTATCTGTCAGTGCTACACCAGTGTATCTATCAGTGCTACACCAGTGTATCTGTCAGTGCTACACCAGTGTACCTGTCAGTGCTACACCAGTGTATCTGTCAGTGCTACACCAGTGTATCTGTCAGTGCTACACCAGTGTATGTCAGTGCTACACCAGTGTATCTGTCAGTGCTACACCAGTGTATCTGTCAGTGCTACACCAGTGTATCTGTCAGTGCTACACCAGTGTATCTGTCAGTGCTACACCAGTGTATCTGTCAGTGCTACACCAGTGTATCTGTCAGTGCTACACCAGTGTATCTGTCAGTGCTACACCAGTGTATGTCAGTGCTACACCAGTGTATCTGTCAGTGCTACACCAGTGTATCTGTCAGTGCTACACCAGTGTATCTGTCAGTGCTACACCAGTGTATCTGTCAGTGCTACACCAGTGTATCTGTCAGTGCTACACCAGTGTATCTGTCAGTGCTACACCAGTGTATCTGTCAGTGCTACACCAGTGTACCTGTCAGTGCTACACCAGTGTATCTGTCAGTGCTACACCAGTGTATCTGTCAGTGATACACCAGTGTATGTCAGTGCTACACCAGTGTATCTATCAGTGCTACACCAGTGTATCTATCAGTGCTACACCAGTGTATCTATCAGTGCTACACCAGTGTATCTATCAGTGCTACACCAGTGTATCTGTCAGTGCTACACCAGTGTATGTCAGTGCTACACCAGTGTATCTGTCAGTGCTACACCAGTGTATGTCAGTGCTACACCAGTGTATCTGTCAGTGCTACACCAGTGTATGTCAGTGCTACACCAGTGTATCTGTCAGTGCTACACCAGTGTATCTGTCAGTACCACACCAGGGTACCTTTCAGCGCTACACCAGTGTACCTGTCAGTGCTACACCAGTGTATATGTCAGTGCTACACCAGTGTATCTGTCAGTGCTACACCAGTGTATCTGTCAGTGCTACACCAGTGTATCTCAGTGCTACACCAGTGTATCTGTCAGTGCTACACCAGTGTATCTGTCAGTGCTACACCAGGGTACCTGTCAGTGCTACACCAGGGTACCCGTCAGTACCACACCAGGGTACGTACCGATCTGTTCCTCTCATCCATGGCTGTACCACGCCCCTCCAAGTACTCCTGGTACTGCGACGTTACACATAGTAACGCATACGTCTGTAACACATCCAAGGCAGACATATTAATATATATATATATATATATATATATATATATATATATATATGGGTAACTATACAGAGTTAAATATAAACAATATACTCACAGACAAGGTACTGAAACATTATGATATACAACATACACACAACATATACACAATACAATATGCACACAACATATACACAATACAATATGCACACAACATACACACAACATATAACACAATATACACACAACATACAACACAACATACACACAACATATAACACAATATACACACAACATACAACACAACACACACAACATACAACACAATATGCACACAACATATACACAATACAATATGCACACAACATATACACAATACAATATGCACACAACATACAACACAACACACACAACATATAACACAATATACACACAACATACAACACAACACACACAACATACAACACAATATGCACACAACATATAACAACAATATCACACATATACACAATCATATACACAATACAAATCACACAACATAACACAATTCACAACATCACAAAACATAACATATAACACAATATACACACAACATACAACACAATATACACACAACATATAACACAATACACGCAACATACACATAACACAACATATATACAACACAACATACTCACATGCAGTACCAGGAAGAAGAAGTCAACAGTGAAGGTGATGGCCACAACAGGATTCAAGTTCAACTGAAAGTGACAAGTGTTGTATATTAATACTTCATGAAAGTGAGAGAGAAAAAGGACAATAATAGGGTAGTTTGGGAACTTATCTATCACAGTAACGAGTAACAAGGCCAGGCAAACCCGCCCCCCCTCTCTCTCTCTCTCTCTCTCTCTCTCTCTCACACACACACATACACACACACACACACAAGCCACAAGGGTTGGTCTGTCAAGTGGTAACCTCAAATCAGTCCCATCAAAATTTAGAGAAAACCAGAGACGGAGTACAGCAAATATCTCTGTGAAGAAACTGGAATAAGACCGGTGCAGAGCGAGGTTGAACCGTGGCAACGTTTTGCTGAGTAGAGCTTTATCAAGTTCTACGAAGAGTGCGTGTATACACACCTGGAGCATAGTGTATACACACACCTGGAGCATACAGCGTATACACACACCTGGAGCACACAGCGTATACACACACCTGGAGCATAGTGTATACACACACCTGGAGCATGCAGCGTATACACAAACACGGATCATACAGCTTATACACACACCTGGAGCATAGTGTATACACACCTGGAGCACACAGCGTATACACACACCTGGAGCACACAGCGTATACACACACCTGGAGCATAGTGTATACACACACCTGGAGCATGCAGCGTATACACAAACACGGATCATACAGCTTATACACACACCTGGAGCATAGTGTATACACACCTGGAGCATACAGCGTATACACACACCTGGAGCATACAGCGTATACACACACCTGAAGCATAGTGTATACACACCTGGAGCATAGTGTATACACACCTGGAGCACACAGCGTATACACACACCTGGAGCATAGTGTATACACACACCTGGAGCATACAGCGTATACACACACCTGGAGCATACAGCGTATACACACACCTGAAGCATAGTGTATACACACCTGGAGCATAGTGTATACACACCTGGAGCATAGTGTATACACACCTGGAGCACACAGCGTATACACACACCTGGAGCACACAGCGTATACACACACCTGGAGCATAGTGTATACACACACCTGGAGCATCAGCGTATACACACCCCTGGAGCATACAGCTGTATACACACACCTGAGCATAGTGTATACACACCTGGAGCACACAGCGTATACACACCTGGAGCATAGTGTATACACACCTGGAGCACAGCGTATACACACCTGAGCATAGGTATACACACAACTGGATCAACTAGCAAGTGTATACACACCTGGAGCACAGTGTAACACACACCTGGAGCATAGTGTATACACACACCTGGAGCATACAGCGTATACACACACCTGGAGCATAGTGTACACACACACCTGTAGCATAGTGTATACACACACCTGGAGCATACAGCGTATACACACACCTGGATCATACAGCGTATACACACACCTGGAGCATAGTGTATACACACACCTGGAGCATAGTGTATATGCACACCTGGAGCATACATAGTGTATATGCACACCTGGAGCATATAGTGTATACACACACCTGGAGTATAGTGTATATGCACACCTGGAGCATACAGTGTATACACTCACCTGGAGCATACAGTGTATTCACACACCTGGAGCATACATAGTGTATACGCACACCTGGAGCATACATAGTGTATACACACACCTAGATCATATATAGTGTATACACACACCTGGAGCATACAGTGTATACACACACCTGGAGCATACAGTGTATACACACACCTGGAGCATACATAGTGTATACACACACCTGGAGCATACAGTGTATACACATCTGGAGCATACATGGTGTATACACACACCTGGAGCATACATAGTGTATACACACACCTGGAGCATACATAATGTATACACACCTGGAGCATACATAATGTATACACACACCTGGAGCATAGTGTATACACACACCTGGAGCATACAGTGTATACACACCTGGAGCATACATAGTGTATATGCACACCTGGAGCATATATAGTGTATATGCACATCTGGAGCATATATAGTGTATACACACACCTGGAGCATACAGTGTATACACACACTTGGAGCATAGTGTATTCACACACCAGGAACATACATAGTGTATTCACACACCTGGAGCATACATAGTGTATACGCACACATGGAGCATACATAGTGTATACGCACACCTGGAGCATATATAGTGTATACGCACACCTGGAGCATATATAGTGTATACACACACCTGGATCATAGTGTATACACACACCAGGAGCATAGTGTATACACACACCTGGAGCATACATAGTGTATATACACACCTGGAGCATTCAGTGTATGCACACACCTGGAGCATACATGGTGTATACACACACACCTGGAGCATATATGGTGTATACACACACCTGGATCATAGTGTATACACACCTGGAGAATAAGTGTATACACACCTGGATCATACATATTGTATAACACACCTGGAGCATATGTGTATACACACACCTGGATCATACATATTGTATACACACACCTGGAGCATACATAGTGTATACACACACCTGGAGCATACATAGTGTATACACACACCTGGAGATACATAGTGTATACACACACCTGAGCATACATAGTGTATACACACACCGGGAGCATACATAGTGTATACACACACCTGGAGCATACATAGTGTATACACACACCTGGCATACATAGTGTATACACACACCTGAGCATACATAGTGTATACACACACCTGGAGCATACATAGTGTATACACACACCTGGAGCATACATAGTGTATACACACACCTGGAGCATACATAGTGTATACACACACCTGGAGCATACATAGTGTATACACACACCTGGAGCATACATAGTGTATACACACACCTGGAGCATACAATGTATTTACACAACTAATATTCAGTGTATATACATAACTGGGAGACGCATACAAGGTATATACACAGAGATGACTTCATTCAGTATTTTAGGTATTAAAGTATTCTTGACTGGTGGTGAATAAGTGACATGCAGCCTTAATGACCCTCGGGTAGTAGATAGTCTTCAAACCCCATTAACCAGCAGACTAGGGAACGTAGGATCGCCAATCAGAATACTCGGCAGAGACACATTCAGGTCGGTATTTATAGCAGATCAGGGTATTCAGAGGCATGCAGCCAGTCTGATAGTGTTGTTAGTTAGTTACCATTTTGTCCTAGGCACATGTCGATTAGACACTAGGCCTGTTTGTATGTGTGTGTGTGTGTGTGTACTCACCTAATTGTGGTTGCAGGGGTCGAGACTCAGCTCCTGGCCCCGCCTCTTCGCTGTCCGCTACTGGGTCTCTGCTCTCCCTGCTCCATGAGCTTTACCATGTCTTAAAACTATGTATGGTTCCTGCCTCCACTATATCTTTCTCTAGACTATTCCACTTCCTGACTACTCTGTGACTGAAGAAATGCGTGTGTGTGTTAGACTTACGTGTTCTTGATAGACAATATAAGCCACGAAGACAACATCCAATAAGATGACCAGTACAGCATCCACCAGCCACGGCAGTAACAACACCTTTACGTCCTGTATTCACAAACAAAACAAATATTACTATTATAATCATTATTTTAATATTTTTAATGTAATTAATATTTCTGTTATTCTTAATATTTGTATTATAATTAGAGTATCATTTATATTTCATTAATATAATTATTTTTAATATTTTTATTTTGTTAGTATTACTATTTTTATTATTATTCCTGTTAGTATTACTATTATTTTTATATAATAATTATGATGGTCTTCCACCGAAAAATATGAAACACTTTTATCACTATCAGTGTCTTGTCAGAGGCGCTCCTACACTACAGTACAACTGACCATCCAAATCTGCAGTATCACCACCTCGGGTAAGTGGCTGCTTGAATTCAATCCCAGCAAATACAATGTTATGAAGACTGGGGAAGGAGCAACAAGACTGGACACGGAGTGCAGTGACTGTGGATTACACAGTCAGGAAGGCTGACAGTGAGCCAGGTTCACAGTCAGGCAGGGTCACAGCCAGACAGGGTCACAGTCAGGCAGGTTCACCGCCAGGCAGGTTCACCGCCAGGCAGGTTCACCGCCAGGCAGATTCACAGCCAGACAGGGTCACAACCAGACAGGGTCACAACCAGACAGGTTCACAGCCAGACAGGTTCACAGCCAGACAGGTTCACAGCCAGACAGGTTCACAGCCAGACAGGTTCACAGCCACACAGGTTCACCTTAATTAAGATGAACCTCTGAGGCTTCACAATTACTCCCGAGTGTAATGTGAACCTTCACGGTAAGTAGCCGGATATTGGATCTGATGGGCCGGATATTTTATCTGATGGGCCGGATATTTGATCTGATGGGCCGGATATTGGATGTGATGGGCCGGATATTAGATGTGATGGGCCAGATATGTGATGTGATGGGCCGGATATTAGATGTGATGGGCCAGATATGTGATGTGATGGGCCGGATATTAGATGTGATGGGCCAGATATGTGATGTGATGGGCCGGATATTGGATGTGAATGGGCCAGATATGTGATGTGATGGGCCGGATATTAGATGTGATGGGCCAGATATGTGATGTGATGGGCCGGATATTGGATGTGAATGGGCCAGATATGTGATGTGATGGGCCGGATACTAGTGTACAGCTGTATTATTTATGACTGGTGACAGTCAGTCGTGTGAAAGAGGTGACAGTCAGTCGTGTGAAAGAGGTGACAGTCAGTCGTGTGAAAGAGGTGACAGTCAGTCGTGTGAAAGAGGTGACAGTCAGTCGTGTGAAAGAGGTGACAGTCAGTCGTGTGAAAGAGGTGACAGTCAGTCGTGTGAAAGAGGTGACAGTCAGTCGTGAAGAGTGAAAAGTGAAGAGGTGACAGTCAGTCGTGTGAAAGAGGTGACAGTCAGTCGTGTGAAAGAGGTGACAGTCAGTCGTGTGAAAGAGGTGACAGTCAGTCGTGTGAAAGAGGTGACAGTCAGTCGTGTGAAAGAGGTGACAGTCAGTCGTGTGAAAGAGGTGACAGTCAGTCGTGTGAAAGAGGTGACAGTCAGTCGTGTGAAAGAGGTGACAGTCAGTCGTGTGAAAGAGGTGACAGTCGCCGTCAGAGTGTTGACACACCACATACATCTACGTATATGGGATCAAATCGCACCGAATCTCTTTCCCCAGCTGCTGTATAATACATAAAGGTTTACTGCTCAACCAGATAATATAAACAATAATAATACCAATGAATTAGGGGTGTTAATGTTGCAGTTTTATAACCGTAGTGTAAGCACGCCTCTGGCAAGACAGTGATGGAGTGAATGATGGTGAAAGTTTTTCTTTTTCGGGCCACCCTGCCTTGGTGGGAAACGGTCGATGTGCTAATAAAAATACAAAAACCAATAATAATAATAATAATAATGATAATAATAATAATAATAATAATAACAATAATAATAATAATAATAATAATAATGAGATTCACGAGAGTCAACTTGATGGTAAAATTCTTCGACTGGACAGTTAGAATTCCCCTTATTTAGTGATGATTATCAATATTACTGCCTCCCCTCCTGCTTCCTGCATCCTTCATCCTGGCTTGGTTTAACCTTCTCCCTCTGTCAACCATCTCTCTCTCTTTTCTTCTTCTTTCTTCCTCTTTGATCTTGGCTTCTTTCTTCTCTCTCCTGTTCTCACCTGTCTGGTTCTCTCTCTTTCTCTGGCTCTCATTCATCCTCTTCTTGTATCTCATTCACCTTCTCTCTCTATTATTCTCATCTCTGCCATTCGGTTTTCACTCACCCTGACTCTCACTCTCTCTGTCTCTCACTTGCCATCTCCCATTACTCGACCTCTCAGTTCCTGATTCTCTCTCTCTCTCTCTCTCTCTCTCTCTCTCTCTCTCTCTCTCTCTCTTACTCCTCATGTCTCTCCCTGTTTCTCTCTCACCCTGCCACCCAGGCACGATAATCCCTGTCATCCTCGGAGCTCTGGAGGGGTGGAGGGATACCCTGGACGGATAGAGGGATACCCCAGGATACTGCCCTCCACCACGTAAACACAAATCTCTATCCCAACAGTATTTTATCCCTTACGCTTTATCTGTTACCCGGAAACACACACACACAGGGATGTTAGGAAGTATTTCTTCAGCATTAGAATTGCCAGAAAGTGGAACAATCTGGACCTAGTAGCGACCAGCGACGAGGCGGGGACAGAAGCTGTGATTCGACCCCCGCAACCACAGATAGATGGGTACACATACACCTGAGAATGGAAGACATACAAGAAGCAAAGGACACAGGAAAACAGGAAGCTGATGTTATACATGTATGGCATACCATACCGACGAGATGAATTAAACACATGTGCAACATCTGGGTATCTTTATTGTAGACGTTTCGCCCTTCAGTGGCTTTATCAATACAAATTCAAGGACATAATGGGAAGACTGTAGAACTGCATACACAAGACGAGGTGATCAGTCCCTCAGCTGAGGGACTCAAAGTATGATAGGACTCAAACAGTCAGGAGTAAAACCAGTAGCGACCAATAGAGGCGGGGTCAGGAGCTGAGGCTCGACCCCTGCAGCCATAACTGGGTGAGCGAGTACACACACACACACCGAGGGATGAGATATAATCCACACTTAATAGGTGCTGCCTTATCAACAGAGCGCACTTGTCTAACACTCTCAGAGTTGTAGCACTCTATGAGTGCTGGCACTCGTGACCTGACCCAGGTACGAGACTCACTACAAGTCCAGGTAAGGCTGCTAATGCAGGTTCCAAAACCAGACTACAATATACAACCCAACGCAGGTCCTGAAACAAGACCAACTAAGATATTACAAGAACCACAATGGAAATAAGTCATTTTGATCTTTTTTTGGGGTTATCCTACACAATTCACACACATGTGACTACGCAAAACCACCACTGTGAAAAAAATAGTGAAATTCCAAGTGCTTTCGTGATTTCTCACATCATCAAGGTCCGTGATAAAGTGAGAAATCACGAAAGAAGTTCACCATTTTTTTCACAGTGTTTATTTTACATACTGTGACATCACCTGTTTACTGACATCTTATTGCATCATATGTTACTTTGGCTAAATTACGAAATTACTGCTGATACAGGAGTCCTAACAAGACAAGGAGAGAATCAAGACCCCGGTTCTTAAACCTCGAACCCAGCAGGTGAACGGACGTTCTAACATGCTGTGGCAAACGAACGTAGTTCCGTGAACCTCAAACCCAGCAGATGAACGGACGTTCTAACATGCCGTGGCAGACGAACGTAGTTCCGTGAACCTCGAACCCAGCAGATGAACGGACGTTCTAACATGCTGTAGCAGATGAACGTAGGTCCGTGAACCTCGAACCCAGCAGATGAACGGACGTTCTAACATGCCGTGGCAGATGAACGTAGGTCCGTGAACCTCGAACCCAGCAGATGAACGGACGTTCTAACATGCTGTGGCAGATGAACGTAGGTCCGTGAACCTCGAACCCAGCAGATGAACGGACGTTCTAACATGCCGTGGCAGACGAACGTAGGTCCGTGAACCTCGAACCCAGCACATGAACGGACGTTCTAACATGCTGTGGCAGATGAACGTAGGTCCGTGAACCTCGAACCCAGCAGATGAACGGACGTTCTAACATGCCGTGGCAGACGAACGTCGGTCCGTGAACCTCGAACCCAGCAGATGAACGGACGTTCTAACATGCTGTGGCAGATGAACGTAGGTCCGTAAACCTCGAACCCAGCACATGAACGGACGTTCTAACATGCTATGACAGATGAACGTAGGTCCGTGAACCTCGAACCCAGCAGATGAACGGACGTTCTAACATGCCGTGGCAGACGAACGTAGGTCCGTAAACCTCGAACCCAGCACATGAACGGACGTTCTAACATGCTGTTGCAGATGAACGTAGGTCCGTGAACCTCGAACCAAGCAGATGAACGGACGTTCTAACATGCCGTCGCAGACGAACGTAGGTCCGTGAACCTCGAACCCAGCAGATGAACGGACGTTCTAAAATGCTGTGGCAGATGAACGTAGGTCCGTGAACCTCGAACCCAGCAGATGAACGGACGTTCTAACATGCCGTGGCAGATGAACGTAGGTCCGTGAACCTCGAACCCAGCAGATGAACGGACGTTCTAACATGCCGTGGCAGATCAACGTAGGTCCGTGAACCTCGAACCCAGCAGATGAACGGACGTTCTAACATGCCGTGGCAGATGAACGTAGGTCCGTGAACCTCGAACCCAGCAGATGAACGGACGTTCTAACATGCCGTGGCAGATGAACGTAGGTCCGTGAACCTCGAACCCAGCAGATGAACGGACGTTCTAACATGCCGTGGCAGATGAACGTAGGTCCGTGAACCGCGAACCCAGCAGTTGAACGGACGTTCTAACATGCCGTGGCAGATGAACGTAGGTCCGTAAACCTCGAACCCAGCAAATGAACGGACGTTCTAACATGCCGTGGCAGATGAACGTAGGTCCGTGAACCTCGAACCCAGCAGATAAACGGAAGTTCTAACATGCCGTGGCAGATGAACGTAGGTCCGTGAACCTCGAACCCAGTAGATGAACGGACGTTCTAACATGCCGTGGCAGACGAACGTAGGTCCGTGAATCTCGAACCCAGCAGATGAACGGAAGTTCTAACATGCCGTGGCAGATGAACGTAGGTCCGTGAACCTCGAACCTAGCAGATGAACGGACGTTCTAACATGCCGTGGCAGACGAACGTAGGTCCGTGAACCTCGAACCCAGCAGATGAACAGACGTTCTAACATGCCGTGGCAGACGAACGTAGGTCCGTGAACCTCGAACCCAGCAGATGAACGGACGTTCTAACATGCCGTGGCAGATGAACGTAGGTCCGTGAACCTCGAACCCAGCAGATGAACGGACGTTCTAACATGCCGTGGCAGATGAACGTAGGTCCGTGAACCTCGAACCCAGATGATGAACGGACGTTCTAACATGCCGTGGCAGATGAACGTAGGTCCGTGAACCTCGAACCCAGCAGATGAACGGACGTTCTAAATGCCGTGGCAGATGAACGTAGGTCCGTGAACCTCGAACCCAGCAGATGAACAGACGTTCTAACATGTCGTGGCAGATGAACGCAAGTCCGTGAACCTCGAACCCAGCAGATGAACGGACGTTCTAACATGCCGTGGCAGATGAACGTAGGTCCGTGAACATCGAACCCAGCAGATGAACGGACGTTCTAACATGCCGTGGCAGATGAACGTAAGTCCGTGAACCTCGAACCCAGCAGATGAAATGACGTTCTAACATGCCGTGGCAGATGAACGTAGGTCCGTGAACCTCGAACCCAGCAGATGAACGGACGTTCTAACATGCCGTGGCAGATGAACGTAAGTCCGTGAACCTCGAACCCAGCAGATGAAATGACGTTCTAACATGCCGTGGCAGATGAACGTAGGTCCGTGAACCTCGAACCCAGCAGATGAACGGACGTTCTAACATGACGTGGCAGATGAACGTAGGTCCGTGAACCTCGAACCCAGCAGATGAACAGACGTTCTAACATGCCGTGGCAGATGAACGTAAGTCCGTGAACCTTGAACCCAGCAGATGAACGGACGTTTTAACATGCCGTGGCAGATGAACGTAGGTCAGTGAACCTCGAACCCAGCAGATGAACGTAGGTCCGTGAACCTCGAACCCAGCAGATGAACGGACGTTCTAACATGCCGTGACAGATGAACGTAGGTCCGTGAACCTCGAACCCAGCAGATGAACGGACGTTTTAACATGCCGTGGCAGATGAACGTAGGTCCGTGAACCTCGAACCCAGCAGATGAACGGACGTTCTAACATGCCGTGGCAGATGAACGTAGGTCCGTGAACCTCGAACCCAGAAGATGAACGGACGTTCTAACATGCCGTGGCAGACGAACGTAGGTCCGTGAACAAACGACGCGACTCCTTGGCGCACCTTACGACTTCGATAACGAGCTACGACCTGTGTAAACGACCCGAGAACGTGTCAGTTACGACCGGGGTAACGACTAGTTACGACTCTGTTGTCGTCTTGCGCCTCACAGGAGAGGTATTGTACCCTCAGAGTTGAGGTACAGAGAGGTACCTAAACCATGCTCACAGAGTTACCTGAACCATGCTCACAGAGGTACCTGAACCATGCTCACAGAGGTACTTGAACCATGTTCACAGAGGTACCTGAACCATGCTCACAGAGGTACCTGAACCATGCTCACAGAGGTACCTGAACCATGCTCACAGAGGTACTTGAACCATGTTCACAGAGGTACCTGAACCATGCTCACAGAGGTACCCGAACCATGCTCACAGAGGTACCCGAACCATGCTCACAGAGGTACCTCAACCATGCTCAGAGGTACCTCAACCATGCTCACAGAGGTACCTCAACCATGCTCAGAGGTACCTCAACCATGCTCACAGAGGTACCTTAACCATGCTTAGAGGTACCTCAACCATGCTCACAGAGGTACCTGAACCATGCTCAGAGGTACCTCAACCATGCTCACAGAGGTACCTCAACCATGCTCACAGAGGTACCTCAACCATGCTCACAGAGGTACCTCAACCATGCTCACAGAGGTACCTCAACCATGCTCACAGAGGTTCCTCAACCATGCTCACAGAGGTACCTCAACCATGCTCACAGAGGTACCTCTACCATGTCAGTACCAACCTCAAGGTACCTCAACCATGCTCACAGAGGTACCTCAACCATCTCACAGAGGTACCTCAACCATGCTCACAGAGGTACCTCAACCATGCTCACAGAGGTACCTCAACCATGCTCACAGAGGTACCTCAACCATGCTCACAGAGGTACCTCAACCATGCTCACAGAGGTACCTCAACCATGCTCACAGAGGTACCTCAACCATGCTCACAGAGGTTCCTCAACCATGCTCACAGAGGTTCCTCAACCATGCTCACAGAGGTACATCAACCATGCTCACAGAGGTACCTCAACCATGCTCACAGAGGTACTCTCAACCATGCTCACAGAGGTACCTCAACCATGCTCACAGAGGTTCCTCAACCATGCTCACAGAGGTACCTCAACCATGCTCACAGAGGTATCTCAACCATGCTCACAGAGGTACCTCAACCATGCTCACAGAGGTACCTCAACCATGCTCACAGAGGTACCTCAACCATGCTCACAGAAGTACCTCAACCATGCTCACAGAAGTACCTCAACCATGCTCACAGAGGTACCTCAACCATGCTCACAGAGGTACCTCAACCATGCTCACAGAGGTACCTCAACCATGCTCAGAGTCTCAACCATGCTCAGAGGTACCTCAACCATGCTCACAGAGGTACCTCAACCATGCTACAGAGGTACCTCAACCATGCTCACAGAGGTTCCTCAACCATGCTCACAGAGGTTCCTCAACCATGCTCACAGAGGTACATCAACCATGCTCACAGAGGTACCTCAACCATGCTCACAGAGGTACCTCAACCATGCTCACAGAGGTACCTCAACCATGCTCACAGAGGTACCTCAACCATGCTCACAGAGGTACCTCAACCATGCTCACAGAGGTACCTCAACCATGCTCACAGAGGTACCCGAACCATGCTCACAGAGGTACCTGAACCATGCTCACAGAGGTACTTGAACCATGTTCACAGAGGTACCTGAACCATGCTCACAGAGGTACCCGAACCATGCTCACAGAGGTACCTGAACCATGCTCACAGATGTACCTGAACCATGCTCACAGAGGTACCTCAACCATGCTCAGAGGTACCTCAACCATGCTCACAGGTACATGAACCATGCTCACAGAGGTACCTGAACCATGCTCACAGAGGTACCTGAACCATGCTCACAGAGGTACTTGAACCATGTTCACAGAGGTACCTGAACCATGCTCACAGAGGTACCTGAACCATGCTCACAGAGGTACCTGAACCATGCTCACAGAGGTACTTGAACCATGTTCACACAACCATGCTCACAGAGGCTAACCAGCTCAGAGGTACCTCAACCATAAGCTCACAGAGGTACCTCAACCATGCTCACAGAGGACCTCACCATTAGAGGTACCTCAACCATGCTCACAGAGGTACCTCAACCATGCTCACAGAGGTACCTCAACCATGCTCAGATGCCTCAACCTCAGAGGTACCTCAACCATGCTCACAGAGGTACCTCAACCATGCTCACAGAGGCTACCATCCACAGAGGTACCTCAACCATGCTCACAGAGGTCCTCAACCATGCTCACAGAGTACCTCAACCATGCTCACAGAGGTACTCAACCATGCTCACAGAGGTCCTAACCATGCTCACAGAGGCCTCAACCATGCTCACAGAGGTACCTCAACCATGCTCACAGAGGTACCTCAACCATCTCACAGAGGTACCTCAACCATGCTCACAGAGATCTCACCATGCTACAGAGGTACCTCAACCATCTCACAGAGGTCCTCAACCATGCTCACAGAGGTACCTCAACCATGCTCACAGAGGACTCAACCAGCTCACAGAGGATCTCAACCATGCTCACAGAGGTACCTCAACCAGCTCACAGAGGTACCTCAACCATGTCACAGAGGACACTCAACCATGCTCACAGAGGTCCTCAACCATAGCTCACACAGAGACCTCAACCATCTCACAGAGGTACTCAACCATGCTCACAGAGGTACTCAACCATACTCAAGAGTGTACCTGAACATGCACACAGAGGCACCACATGACCAAGAGGATAACATGGAGTACACTAACCACCACAGAAGGTACACACCATGCTACAGAGTCGCACAACCAATTCACGAGGTAGCACAACATTCAGCAGAGTCAGCAACCAAGTGGTCAAAGCAGACATCACATCAACATGCACAGAGGTACGTGCAACAGCATCAACAGACAGGTCTTTAGAACATGCAACATCAGCAATACTTAACAAGTGTTAGACAGAGGTACATAGACATGTACAAGAGGATTCTAGACCATGAACAGAGAACACTGAACAGAGTAAGATTGTACATCAACCATGCTCACTAGTACACAGAGGTTCCCATGTCACAACACCTCAACACTGCTCACATGAGTGTACCTAACCATCTCACAGAGTGTACTCAACTCACTACAAGTACCAACTGTAACAGAGTATAGACATGTACATTCAGACCAAGTCACAGAACAAGCATGTCAGAGTACTCAACATGTCAGCAATCACTGTACAAGAGTGTAGTACATGCTAACATTAGCAATCACTGTAACAGTAGAGGTACTTCAACAGTACAAGGTGTAACATTAGCAATCACTGTAACAAGAGTGTGTTAGTACACTAACTTAGCAATCACTGTAACAAGAGTGCGTTAGTACATAACATTAGCAATCACTGAACAAGAGTGTGTTAGTACACTAACATTAGCAATCACTGTAACAAGGTGTTAGTACACTAACATTAGCATCACGTAACAAGAGTGTGTTAGTACACTAACATTAGCAATCACTAACAAAGTGCTTTGAGTACACTCAACATTACAATCACTGTAACAAGGTTAGTTAGTACATGTAACATTAGCAATCACTGTAACAAGAGTGTTAGTACACTATGTACAAGTAGACAATCACTGTAACAAGAGTGTAGTTAGTACACTAACATTAGCAATCACTGTAACAAGAGATTGTTAGTACACTTCAACATCACTACAGAGGTATGCTAAATTAGCAATCACTGTAACAAGAGTGTAGTTAGTACACTAACATTAGCAATCACTGTAACAAGAGTGTAGTTAGTACACTAACATTAGCAATCACTGTAACAAGAGTGTAGTTAGTACACTAACATTAGCAATCACTGTAACAAGAGTGTTGTTAGTACACTAACATTAGCAATCACTGTAACAAGAGTGTTGTTAGTACAGTAACATTAGCAATCACTGTAACAAGAGTGTTGTTAGTACAGTGTAACATTAGCAATCACTGTAACAAGAGTGTTGTTAGTACACTAACATTAGCAATCACTGTAACAAGTGTTGTTAGTACACTAACATTAGCAATCACTGTAACAAGAGTGTTGTTAGTACACTAACATTAGCAATCACTGTAACAAGAGTGTAGTTAGTACACTAACATTAGCAATCACTGTAACAAGAGTGTTGTTAGTACACTAACATTAGCAATCACTGTAACAAGAGTATTGTTAGTACACTAACATTAGCAATCACTGTAACAAGTGTTGTTAGTACACTAACATTAGCAATCACTGTAACAAGTGTTGTTAGTACACTAACATTAGCAATCACTGTAGCAAGTGTAGTTAGTACACTAACATTAGCAATCACTGTAACAAGAGTGTTGTTAGTACACTAACATTACCAATCACTGTAACAAGTGTTGTTAGTACACTAACATTAGCAATCACTGTAACAAGTGTTGTTAGTACACTAACATTAGCAATCACTGTAACAAGAGTATTGTTAGTACACTAACATTAACAATCACTGTAACAAGTGTTGTTAGTACACTAACATTAGCAATCACTGTAGCAAGAGTGTAGTTAGTACACTAACATTAGCAATCACTGTAACAAGTGTTGTTAGTACACTAACATTAGCAATCACTGTAGCAAGAGTGTTGTTAGTACACTAACATTAGCAATCACTGTAACAAGTGTTGTTAGTACACTAACATTAGCAATCACTGTAGCAAGAGTGTTGTTAGTACACTAACATTAGCAATCACTGTAGCAAGAGTGTTGTTAGTACACTAACATTAGCAATCACTGTAGCAAGAGTGTAGTTAGTACACTAACATTAGCAATCACTGTAACAAGTGTTGTTAGTACACTAACATTAGCAATCACTGTAGCAAGAGTGTAGTTAGTACACTAACATTAGCAATCACTGTAACAAGTGTTGTTAGTACACTAACATTAGCAATCACTGTAGCAAGAGTGTTGTTAGTACACTAACATTAGCAATCACTGTAACAAGTGTTGTTAGTACACTAACATTAGCAATCACTGTAGCAAGAGTGTTGTTAGTACACTAACATTAGCAATCACTGTAACAAGTGTTGTTAGTACACTAACATTAGCAATCACTGTAGCAAGAGTGTTGTTAGTACACTAACATTAGCAATCACTGTAGCAAGAGTGTTGTTAGTACACTAACATTAGCAATCACTGTAGCAAGAGTGTCATTACTAGGTCTAAAGTTGTACTTGTATGGTATACCATACCGACGAGATGAAGAATTAGACACATGTGTAACATCTGGGTGTCTTCATTGTAGACATTTCACCCTCCAGTGTTTTCATTAAGACAAATTCAAGGACATAATGGGAAGACTGGAGAAGTATATACAAGAGATGAGGTAATCAGTCCGTCAGCCTTGGAGTTGGTGAAGATGACTGTAGTGGTAAAGAGTGTGAAGCAGAGGCATGAAGACTGGCGCTTATATTGTGGCATCAGGTGAGGCAGGTGTAGTGTGCGCTTGTGGAGATGTCCTCTGAAAAAAGCTTCCATGATTCTGCAGCCTCTGATAAGTTGTACATGTGTAATATCTGGGTATCTAATGGTTCAACTTGCCAGACAGAACAGCATCATGGAATCTTGGTTCAGAGGACATCTCCATAACCTTCTTTACTACTGTCCTGTCCTTCGGGTATGACCTACTTCCACTTGTAAATCCCGCCTACCACTGACAATGTCTTGGTCTGCTATACGTCCTTCACCTGACGCCAGTATACAAGAGCCAGTCTTACTGAGCCAGTGGAAGGCCTCGGTCAGATGACCAAAAGCTCCAGCGGCGGGGCAACCTCATCTTTTGTATATATTTCTGTCTTCTAATTATATCCTTGAATTTGTATTGATAAAGCCACTGGAGGGCGAAACGTCTACAAGTAAAGACACCCAGATGTTGCACACGTGTCTAATTCTTCACGTCTAAAGTTATAAATATCAAGACAGGTCTGAAGATATAAATATTAGACAGGGCTAAAGTTGTGAAGTGAAAACTCTGGTCAAGTTTGGTGGCTGCCGGAGGATGTTCCTCCTTGCAAACTTAAAACTCAAGTTTAAGAAACTTTGTAAGGCAGTTAAGTTAGATAAGCCAAGTGTAACTTACCCACTGCCTGCCCCCCCCCCTCTCATCCTTACCTCAAGCACACAGATAACACAGGATAGTTAGTAATCCAGATAGACGCAGATAGTTGTCAGTAAATAGTTTCACTGTGAACTATCAAGTCCTCTGTCTCTCTCATTACTAAAATCACCCACGGATCATTACCAACACCCACACACACCTTTGTCAATCACCCAGAGAGAAGCACTCAAGCCACTCCATCAAGCCACTATGAGGCTGTTATGCTGACAGATCAAAGACAGTGTTGGTCTTAGTGTGAGCATGGAAGCGTCTTCTCAAGAATTTCTTTTGTTCAACCTTTCACACAACACACTATAATATTCAGAATCACTTGGTTAATCAGTTCCTGATTCACCTGTGCCAATCACCTGATCAGCCAGTCACTGATTTACCTGTGCCAATCACCTGATCAGCCAGGCCCTGATTCACCTGTGCCAATCACCTGATCAGCCAGGCCCTGATTCACCTGTGCCAATCACCTGATCAGCCAGGCCATGATTCACCTGTGCCAATCACCTGATCAGCCAATCACTGATTTAACCTGTGCCAATCACCATCCTTTAACTAGTCAAACATCGGAATAAAGATCACAAGTAAACAAGAAACGCCTCCGATTTCCCAGAACAGATTCAATTTTTTTTGTTTGAAAACAGAAGAAAAAACACAGGTTTCTAATTGCCTTTGACACGACTACAATTATCCAGCGTCACTATCCAGGTCCACAGGTGAAAAACAAAGTGCAAACACCTGTGTGACACACACTTGTGTGCAACACAGCCTGTAAGGTCGCTAAAAATGTTACACTGTGGGAAGAATAGCTAGCTACACTGTGGTAAAAATAGCTAGCTACACTGTGGGAAGAATAGCTAGCTACACTGTGGGAAGAATAGCTAGCTACACTGTGGGAAGAATAGCTAGCTACACTGTGGTAAAAATAGCTAGCTACACTGTGGGAAGAATAGCTAGCTACACTGTGGGAAGAATAGCTAGCTAAACTGTGGGAAGAATAGCTAGCTACACTGTGGGAAGGATGGATAGCTACACTGTGGGAAGAATAGCTAGCTACACTGTAGGAAGAATAGCTAGCTTACACTGTGGGAAGAATAGCTAGCTACACTGTGGGAAGGATGGATAGCTACACTGTGGGAAGAATAGCTAGCTACACTGTAGGAAGAATAGCTAGCTTACACTGTGGGAAGAATAGCTAGCTACACTGTGGGAAGAATAGCTAGCTTACACTGTGGGAAGAATAGCTAGCTAAACTGTGGGAAGAATAGCTAGCTACACTGTGGTAAAAATAGCTAGCTACACTGTGGGAAGAATAGCTAGCTACACTGTAGGAAGAATAGCTAACTTACACTGTAGGAAGAATAGCTAGCTTACACTGTGGGAAGAATAGCTAGCTACACTGTGGGATGGATAGCTACACTGTGGGAAGAATAGCTAGCTACACTGTAGGAAGAATAGCTAGTGACACTGTGGGAAGGATGGATACCTACACTGTGGGAAGAATAGCTAGCTACACTGTGGGAAGAATAGCTAGCACTGTGGGAAGGATGGATAGCTACACTGTGGGAAGAATAGCTAGCTACACTGTGGAAGAATAGCTAGCACACTGTGGGAAGAATAGCTAGCTACACTGTGGGAAGAATAGCAGCACACTGTGGGAAGAATAGCTAGCTACACTGTGGAAGAATAATAGCTACACTGTGGGAAGAATAGCTAGCTACACTTGAAGAATGAAGCTACACTTGAAGAAAGCTAGCTACACTGTGGAAGAATAGATGTAGCTACACTGTGGGAAGAATAGAGCTACACTGTGGAAGATAGCTAGCACACTGTGGAAGATAGCTAGCTGACACTGTGGAAGAATATAGTAGTACACTGTGGAAGGATAGCATAGCTACACTGTGAGAATAGCTAGCTACACTGTGGAAGAATACTAGCTACACTGTGGAAGGATAGCTAGCTACACTGTGGGAAGAATAGCTAGTACACTGTGGAAGAATAGCTAGCTCACAGTGGGAAAGATAGCTAGCAACTGTGGAAGAATAGCTAGCTACAGTGGGAAGAATAGCTAATGCACACTGTGGAAGAGCATAGCTAGCACATGGAAAATAGCTAGCAGTCACTGTGGAAGAATAGCTAGCTATGAATGTGAAGAATAGCACTACACTGTGGAAGATATAGCTAGCACACTAGTGGAGAATACTAGCTAGCACACTGTGGAAGAATAGCAGCAGCTAGCACACTGTGGAAGAATAGCAGCTAGCTACACTGTGGAACGGAAGAAAGCTAGTGCACACTGTGGGAAGAATAGCTAGCTACACTGTGGAAGAATAGCTAGCTAGCACACTGTGGGAAGAAGCTAGCTACACTGTGGGAAGAATAGCAGCTAGCACACTGTGGAAAATAGCAGCTAGCTACACTGTGGAAGATATAGCTAGCTACACTGTGGGAAGAATAGCCTAGCACACGTGGAAGATTAGGAAGCTAGCATGTGGAAGAATAGTAGCTAGCTACACTGTGGGAAGAATAGACTAGCTACCTGTGGGAAGAATAGCAGCTACACTGTGGAAGACAACTAGCAAGCTACACTGTGGGAAGATAGCTAGCTACACTGTGGAAGAATAGCTAGCTACACTGTGGAGAAAGATAGCTAGCTACACTGTGGGAAGAAGTAGTAATAATAGCTACACTGTGGGAATATAGCTAATGAACTCACACTGTGGGAAAGACTAGCATAGCTACACTGTGGAAGAATAGCTAGCTAGCTACACTGTGGAAGAATAGCTAGCTAGCTACACTGTGGAAGAATAGCTAGCACATGTGGGAAGAATAGCTAGCTACACTGTGGAAGATGGATAGCCTCACCTGTGGAAGAATAGCTAGCTACACTGTGGAAGAATAGCTATACACTGTGGAAGAATAGCTAGCTACACGTGGAAGGATGGATAGCACACTGTGGAAGAATAGCTACAACTGTGGAAGGATAGGATAGCACACGTGGAAGAATAGCTCAGCTACACTGTGAAGGAATGTAGCTAACTGGAAAGAATAGCTAGCTACACTGGAAGATAGCTAGCTAAATAGCACTTGGGAAATGATAGCACTGGACAGCAACTGTGGAAGAAAGCTAGCTACACTGGAAGATAGTAGCACACTGGGAAAAAGCACTACACTGTGGAAGAAAGCTAGCACACGTGGAGATAGCACACACGTGAAGATATAGAACTGTGGAAAATAGAGCTACACTGGGAAAAGCAGCACACTGGAAGAATAGCTAGCACACTGTAAGATAGCTAGTTCACACTTGAAGATAGCATAACACTGTGAAGATAGCATAGCACACTGTGGAAGAAAACTACACTGTGGAAGAAAGCAGCAGCACACGTGGAAGGAAGCTGCACACTGTGGAAGAATAGCTAGCACACGTGAGAAGCTACCAGCTACACTGTGAAGAAGAGCACACACGTGGAATACACACCGAAGAAGCTAGCACACTGGAAGAAGAGCACCGGAATAGCCACACTGTGATAGCACACTGGAATAGTACACACTGTATAGTAGCACACTGTGGAAGATATACACTGTAGAATATAAACTGTAAGAATAGACTAATGTGAAGAATAGCACACAAGATGTATCAAGAAGAATAATCACAAAGAATAGCATAGCACACTGAAATAGCTAGCACACTGTGGAAGAATACACACAGGAAGAATGTAGCACACTGTGAAAGCAGCACACTGTGAAGAATAGCTACACTGGAGAATACTAGACAGTGGGAAGAATCAAACGGAATAGTAACTAAACACACAAGCTACAAACATGGAATAGCTACAACTGGAAGATAACACTGTGAAGATAGCTAGCACACTGTGGAAGCAGATAGCTAGCAGCTACACTGTGGGAAGAATAGCTAGCTAGCTACACTGTGGGAAGAATAGCTAGCTACAGGTCACACTGTGGGAAGAATAGCTAGCTAGCACACTGTGGGAAGAATAGCTAGCTAGCTACACTGTGGGAAGAATAGCTAGCTAGCACACTGTGGAAGAATAGCATAGCTACACTGTGGAAGAATAGCTAGCTACACTTGGGAAGAATAGCTAGCACACTGGAAGAATAGCTAGCACACTGTGGAAGAATAGCTAGCTACACTGTGGGAAGAATAGCTAGCTAGCTACACTGTGGGAAGAATAGCTAGCTAGCTACACTGTGGGAAGAATAGCTAGCTAGCTACACTGTGGGAAGAATAGCTAGCTACACTGTGGGAAGAATAGCTAGCTACACTGTGGGAAGAATAGCTAGCTAGCTACACTGTGGAAGAATAGCTAGCTAGCTACACTGTGGGAAGAATAGCTAGCTAGCTACACTGTGGGAAGAATAGCTAGCTAGCTACACTGTGGGAAGAATAGGTAGCTAGCTACACTGTGGAAGAATAGCTAGCTACACTGTGGGAAGAACTAGCTAGCTACACTGTGGGAAAGAGAATAGCAGCTAGCACACTGTGGGAAGGATAGCTAGCTACACTGTGGAAGAATAGCTAGCTAGCACACTGTGGGAAGGATAGCACTTACACTGTGGGAAGAATAGCTAGCTAGCTACACTGTGGAAAAATAGCTAGCCACACTGTGGGAAGGATAAACTAGCTAGCTAGCCACACTGTGGGAAGAATAGCTAGCTACACTTGTGGAAGACTAGCTCATACACTGTGAAGGATAGCAGTAGCTACACTGTGGAAGAATAGCTAGCTACACTGTGGAAGGATAGCTAGCTACACTGGGAAGAATAGCTAGCTAGCTACACTGTGGAAGAATAGCTAGCTAGCTACACTGTGGAAGGATAGCTAGCTAGCTACACTGTGGGAAGGATAGCTAGCACTACACTGTGGGAAGAATAGCTAGCTAGCACACTATGTGGAAGAATAGCTAGCTACAATGTGGAAGAATAGCTAGCTACACTGTGGAAGGAATAGCTAGCACACTGTGGAAGAAGTAGCTAGCTACACTGTGGGAAGAGATAGCTAGCTAGCACACTGTGGGAAGAATAGCTAGCTACACTGTGGAAAGAATAGCTAGCTACACGTGGGAAGAATGAGCTAGCTACACTGTGGGAAGACATAGCTAGCTACACTGT
>WNWK01021373.1:0-34199 GCA_009830355.1 Cherax destructor
CCATGGGCTGGAGGAGAGGAGTGGTGTTAGGAGGCAAGAACTTCACTGTTACAAATTTGAAATCCTTAGACATTTGGTCGTCCATTACCAGGAGGCACTTAAGTGGCAATTTATTCTCCAATAGATATTTCTTCACACTGGGGCCAAACACTTGATTTCCAGGAAAATTTCCCTAGTGACCCATGCCTTAGCATTAGACTTCCAAAACACACACAATTTACTCTTGTCAACACTGTAGTTCCTGAACACTCTGGGATTTTCAGAGTGATACACCAGTAAAGGCTTCACTTTAAAATCCCCACTAGCATTACCACACAACATGAGAGTTAGCCTGTCTTTCATAGGCTTGTGTCCTCGCATTGCCTTTTCCTCCTGCGTGATGTAGGTCCTCCTTGGCATTTTCTTCCAAAAGTGGCCTGTTTCGTCACAATTAAACACTTGTTGGGGTTTGAAATTTTCAGCCTCTACATATTTTTTAAAGTCGCACAAAATTTTTTCAGCCCCTTGTTTATCTGAACTGGCACCCTCACCATGCCTTACAACACTGTGTATGCCAGTTCGCCTCTTAATTTTTCGAACCAGCCTTTGCTGGCCTTAAATTCATCAACATCAACATCACGGGTTCCAGGCATTTTCTTGACAAGATCGGCATGCAACTGCCTTGCTTTTTCACGTATGATGGATTGCACAACACTATCACCCACTAGCAGTTTTTGGTTTATCCACAGCAACAACAATTTCTCCATATTTTCTATTGTTTGTGATCTCTGTTTCGTTATTGTATTCACCCCTTTCGCAACATTAGCATCAGTGATTGCTTTTCTCTTATACACAATGGAACCGATGGTTGTTGGGGCTTTCTTGTATATCCTGGCGAGCTCGGCAATACATACACCACTATCATATTTTTCTATTATTTCTTTCTTCAGTTCTATGGTGTTCCTCACTTTCTTTACCAAAGAAGTGGCACTAGGAGCTTTCTTTGGGCCCATGGTAGCTTATTTAGTAGTCACACACAATAATCAAGGCCCAAAAACAATGAATTGTTAATACAGTGGTACCTCGAGTTACGATATTTTTTCGTTCGAGAATGCTGTTCAAGTGCCATTACCAAACAAATTTATCCCCATAAGGAATAATGTAAAATACACTAGGCCTTTTACACCCCCAAAAATATACTTACAAAAGCATTTAAAAAAATAAACTTACATAAAAGGGCGATTTTGGGGACCATCGTAACTCGAGGTGCCACTGTAAATGTTTTGTATAAACTCCTGGGGTGATGTTCACTCAAGCGTAAACAATGCTAGACTGCGTGACAGTGTGCGTGGGAGGTGCGTGGGTGGTGGCCTACGGCCTTTGTATGTGCGCGGCACTGGTGGACAAGTTCCGGACCGAGCACGAAAACGGAGGGAATCACACGAAAACAGAGGCCAATTTTCCACGAAAAAACTACACGAAAACTGAAATACACGAAAACAGAGATACGCGAAAACGGAGGGATGACTGTACATGTATTTCTTATGGGAAAATTTGTTTGGTATATGTCCTGTTTGGTATAAGTCCAAGGTCCTGGAACGGATTAAGGACGTATACCAAGGTACCACTGTATACACAAAGTATTTATAGGTCTCAGCAATTTTTAGACATGCTGGAGTATATGTGAAACTCCTTGAAGCATGGTGTTAAGACGAGGGTCACTAAACTGCTGACATTGCAGCAGTGGAGTGACACTTGAACGTGCACTTCTCCAGGGAACCCTGGCTTTATATATTTTCACTGTTACACACAAACATGTATGTCTGTCTGTCTAATTATCTGTCTGTCTAGCTCTGCTTATCTGTCTTTCTAGCTCTGCTTATCTGTCTTTCTGTCTACCTGTGTGTCTTTCTGTCTACCTGTGGGTGTCTGTCTTTCCATCTGCTTGTCTCTGTCTCAGAGAGCAGCTCGTAAACCAACAGGTATTACACACGATGCAGTCGTCACGTCTGATTCCTGATCAAGTGAAAATGCGTATTACTTGCCAGTCATGCTAATTATGCCTTATATCTACAAGCACTGTATAGCACTGCCTGGAATTTTTGGGTTATCCTAGGTAATTTACACTATGTATAATAACTGTACTTATGTGCACCTGTGAGAGAGCCATATAGAGAGAGAGAGCCAGCCAGCCAGTCTGCCACACGATGCAGAGTCGTCACGTCTGATTTCTGATCAAGTGAAAATGCGTATTACTTGCCATTCATGCTTATTATGTCTTATACAGTGGACCCCCGAGTATCGGCGGGCCTAAGTATCGGACGACTCGTGTTTCGGTTGCTTTTTTTCGGCCCAATTTTGGCCTGACTATTGGCCGTTTTCCCAAGTATCGGCCCGTGTACCAGACCTGTCTGCTTGCGCGCCTCCCCATGCAGGTGTCGTGAGCCAGTCTAGCTTTGTTTACTATTGAGTGAACATTACCCAGCGCGCTCATTCAAACATTTCACAATAATTTTATTGTGTTTATTGATTGTCACTGTGAAATAAGTCACCATGGGTCCAAAGAAGCTTCCTAGTGGCACCCCTGTGGTAAAGAAAGTGAGGAACACCATCGAACTGAAGAAGGAGATACAGTGGACCCCCGCTATTCAAACTTAATCCGTTCCAGGAGCTAGTTCTCAATGCGAAATGTTCGAGTGGCGATTTAATTTTTCCCATAAGAAATAATGGAAATACAATTAATCCGTTCCTGCTGTCAGGAGGCATGACAAAATAGTACTTCACTGTGAAGCTATTATCAACTCGACAGCTTATTTATCTATCACAATTCATCTAATATAACATAATAAACAATATAAATAACATAAAAACCTGATATACACTCTAGAATGAATAAAATATGTATGTCATTACGAATGTGGTGGCTGGGAAGGATGGTGGTGGCGAGCATTCTTGCTACAGCTGTGAAAACATCTTCCCATTCTTTCCTCCTTCAGACATGTTAGTATAATTGTTGTTGTTGTTGTTGGTTCGCCGGTATGTCCGGCCCGGGTCTTCTCCAAATGGTGACCCGGCCTTGGCCCCCTGGGTAGAGGGTGTCAAACATCTTCTTCTTTCTTCATTCTTCTTTCTTGGGGCCCCCCGGGTGGGGAGCGACGTCTTCTTCTTTCTTCTTTCTTGGGGCCCCCTGGGTGGGGGGCGACTTCTTCTTCTCTCTTGCTGTGGGGATTGTCTTCAGGCATCGCAACTTCATCAGCAGTCGTCCTCTTGGGTCTTCGTCAGTGTCTCTTTGGGCTTCGGACTCTTGTAGTCCCGGCAGGCGTGTCTTCACATGGTTGGTAGGAAAGTCATCAGGCTGTAGTTCCACCTACATCATACATAGGCTCCTATTGGGCTTTTTTTTTTTTTTTTTTTTTTATTAAGCGGAGGGGAAGAAGAAGGATAGGGGATAAGATGGAAGGAAGTGAGAGAGAGTATAGCTGTGGTGATTGGTCTTGATCATCTACGGGATTCATCAGGTGTTGTCTTCGTTGAGTTCTTCGTCGTCATCGTCATCGAGGTGGCGGGTGAGCGGCTAGGACTGGGAGCAATGTCTCCAAGTCATGGGTAGCCAGGTAAACCAGCCGGGCTGCCTTGTCCTCGGGGTCAGATCCGCAGGTGCCATCGGGAAGTGCCTGCGGTGGATGTCCATCGTCGCTGGGCAGTCAATGTAGTGAACCAGAGGGTGGTGGACCATCTGGTCACAGTGGCGGCAAGCTCCTCCCTCCTGCGTTCGATGAGCCGCTTGCAGTAGGGTAGCCGAGGCGCAGGCGGTGGACACTAACTTGCAGCTCCCTGGGAGTTTCCTCATGTTTGGTGGGGTTCCCTCCGTAGCCCTGTCGTACCAGTGTCGGCTCCAGGATGCTCCTGGTGCCGGTAACGGCGTCTGGCTGCCGAGGCAGCCCCCAGGTGCACCTGCCTGCGGCTAATGGCAAACGTGGTTGTAGGTTGAGCAGCAAGTGTGGCAGATTTAGCCGCCCTATCTGCCGCATCATTCCCCGGAAGATCAATGTGGCTTGGAATCCAATTGATTGTCGCTTGACGGCCCTGCTCGGCGAATGAGTGTAGGTCCCTCCTGATAGCGGTGAGGAGCCGTATGTTGTCCCTGGGTTCCCTATGCATGATGGCCTGTATCGCCGCCCTGGAGTCGACATGGATGACCGGAGGCTGTCGGTGTCCTTGGAGTGCGTGTTGAGTGGCCTGTTAGTATAAGAGAAAACGGAGTTTGTAATGCTATCTGCATTAGATCACTTCCAGTCAGCTTCAAGTAGTGAACAGAAATTGTACGTGTCAGGCTGGTAACAGCAACAACAACAACTGGTTTGTTTACAAAACTCCCTCCCGAACCTTCATTTAATCTTGTTTACTCACCACTGCCTCTACCACCACTGCCTCTCACCACTGCCTCTCACCACTGCCCCAACCACCACTGCCTCTACCACTGCCTCTACCACCACTGCCTCAACCACCACTGCCTCTCACCACTGCCTCTCACCACTGCCTCAACCACCACTGCCTCTCACCACTGCCTCAACCACCACTGCCTCTACCACTGCCTCTCAGCACTGCCTCTACCACCACTGCCCCTCACCACTGCCTCAACCACCACTGCCTCTACCACCACTGCCTCTACCACCACTGCCTATACCACCACTGCCTCTACCACCACTGCCTCTACCTCCACTGCCTCTCACCACTGCCTCTACCACCACTGCCTCAACCACCACTGCCTCTCACCACTGCCTCAACCACCACTGCCTCAACCACCACTGCCTCTCACCACTGCCTCAACCACCACTGCCTCTCACCACTGCCTCTACCACCACTGCCTCTACCACCACTGCCTCTCACCACTGCCTCTACCACCACTGCCTCTACCACCACTGCCTCTCACCACTGCCTCAACCACCACTGCCTCTCACCACTGCCTCTACCACCACTGCCTCACACTTAATGAACAAACTCCAAACAATTATAATTAAGTGTGAAATGTCTGGATGAGCGTGCAGGGTATTGTTCTCTTGAGTGTAAACAACGAGGGACTGGCTCTCCAAGCGCCAAGGCGGACAGGTGATGGACACACTTGTTCGAATCGTGACATTTTGTTCGCATGACGATATCGATTTTCTTGTTCTAATGACGATTTGTTCGACTGCCGAGCCGTTCGAATAGCGGGGGTCCACTGTAGTAGAAAAATATGAGTGTGGCGTACGTGTGGGAAAGCTTGCCAGGATGTACAACAAAAACAAATCTACTATCACCTCTATCCTGTCAAAGAGAAAAGAAATCAAGGAAGCTAATGGTGCGAAAGGTGTTGATATGTTAATGAAAAATAGATTACAAACAGTGGATGAGATTAAGAAGTTGTTGGTGGTGTGGATCAATGAAAAACAGATAGCGGGTGATATTGTTTCCATGGTGATATTGTTTGCACGCAGATCTTGTCAAGAAAATGCCTGGAACCAGTGCTGATGCGAGTGATTTTAAGGCCAGCAAAGGCTGGTTTGACAAATTTAGGAAACATAGTGGCATACACAGTGTTATAAGGCATGGTGAGGCAGCCAGTTCAGACAAACATGCTGCTGAAAAGTTTGTGAGTGAATTTAAGGGGTTTGTAGACACTGAAAAATTTAAACCCCAACAAGTGTTTAACCCTTTCAGGGTCCAAGGGGGGGTCTTCAAATTTCGTTCTCAGGGTCCAAGAATTTAAAAAAAAAAAAATTCTTATGAAATGATAGAGAATCTTTTTCTGATCATAACACCACAAAAATTATGAAATTTGATTGAAAACTAACGGAATTATGCTTTCGCGAAGTTATCGGTATGGATGACATTTACGCATCGGCGATTTCGCCCACTTTGAGCCCTATTTTCGGCAAATTCCAATGTTTCAGTCTACTAAAATTATAGCTATTTCGCTAGAACTCCATTTCTTCTATTGATTGAGTACAAGAAACCGCCTATTTACCAATTACAACTACCCAAAATAGTGGTCAGAAAATGGCAATTTGGCCAATTTCACACAAAATTCAAACGATGCCAATTTCAAAATAGGGTTTAGAATAAACAAGGCAGACATTCCTGGCACTAAAATAACATCTTCTCTGTTCAATAGTCACGTTTCCAGGCCCCTCTTACATTACTTTTGCTTATCATTTTGAATTTTTATTCTCACAAAAAAATAGAAGATTTACTGTTATGTATACAACTGCATCATTGTAAAAATGGTACGTATAAACAATATCAGAGCACTTGTGCATGAATGAATATTAGACTCTCCAGTTGATGTGTATTGGACGCATGGTGTGATTTGTTTACTCTTGAACATCGTCAAAAATCGAACATTTTCGCTACTTTGAGCTCAATTTCAAGGTATGTACTTGTCATTGTCAAACTAATCAAAATCATCTCTATTTCTGTAATATATCTTCCATTCTATCAAATGAGACCAAGAAAACGAGAATACATCAATAAATACCATACGAAAATAGACTGCAAAGTCACTGTTATAAACCAAAAAATATGGTCAGTTTTTATTTTCCTCATTATGCACTGTGTGGTGAAGGAATTTTTTTATACTGCGCACACTGACCGCACAGACCCATTCTATCACATCTAGGCCTAACAGCCTGTTTCTGCTTGATTTGAGGGCGCTAGAATTTAGGCGTACTAGTACGTCAATAACCCCAGGGCGTAAGCCGTACTAGTATGTCAATAACCCTGAAAGGGTTAATTGTGATGAAACAGGCCTCTTTTGGAAGAAAATGCCAAAGAGGACCTACATTACTCAGGAGGAAAAGGCACTGCCAGGACACAAACTTATGAAAGACAGGCTAACTCTCATGTAGTGTAGTAAGGCTAGTGAGGATTTTAACCCTTTGGGGGTTGACAGGCCTTCTCGGAAACGTGTTCCTGGGGTCAAAAAATTTTCGGAATTTTTTTTTTTCTTATGAAATGATAGTTTTTTTTTCTGAATCTAAATAGCTAAACAAAAAATTTTTGCGATCAATACTTACGGAGATATGGAGGCTTCAAGTTGACCCAAAATGATCCGATGACAGCAACATCGGCGACTTCCGGTTGGCCGGTAATCGTTTTTTTTTTTTTTTAAGTTGTTTTCTGATGAAATTTAATTTTTTTTCAAATAACTTTTATGGACTGTGAGACCAATATAAGTGCTGTTTTTCAAATATTCACTCGCTATTTCTTATAAAATAATGCCACAAAGTTTGTTACCTGGAGAGAATTCCAGGGGTCAACGCCCCCGCGGCCCGGTCTGTGACCAGGCCTCCTGTTGGACCAGAGCCTGATCAACCAGGCTGTTACTGCTAGCCGAACGCAGTCCAACGTACGAACCACAGCCCGGCTGATCAGGTACCGACTTGAGGTGCCTGTCCAGTGCCTGCTTGAAGACAGCCAGGGGCTTGTTGGTAATCCCCCTGATGTATGCTGGGAGGCAGTTGAACAATCTTGGGCCCCTCACACTTATTGTGTTATCCCTCAACGTGCTAGTGGCACCCCTGCTCTTCATTGGGGGATGTTACATCGCCTGCCGAGTCTTTTGCTTTCGTACGGAGTTATTTTTGTATGCAAGTTTGGTACTAAGCCCTCGAGAATTTTCCATTTGTATATAATAATGTATCTCTCCCGCCTGCATTCTAGAGAGTACAGGTTTAGGAACTTCAAGCGTTCCTAGTAGTTCACGCATAAGTTCACCGCACTTATGCGTGCGGTGAAGGTTCTCTGCACATTTTCAAGGTCAGCAATTTCACCCGCCTTGAAAGGTGCAGTTAGTGTGCAGCAATATTCCAGCCTAGATAGAACAAGCGATCTGTAAAGTGTCAACATGGGCTTGGCATCCCTGGTTTTGAAGGTTCTCATTATCCATCCTGTCATTTTTCGAGCAGATGCAATTGCTACATTGTTATGGTCCTTGAAGGTGAGATCCTCTGACATGATCACTCCCAGGTCTTTGACATTAGTTTTTCGCTCTATTGTGTGGTTGGAATTAGTTTTGTACTCCGATGAGATTTTAATTTCTTCACGTTTTCCATATCTGAGTAATTGAAATTTCTCATCATTGAACTTCATATTGTTTTCTGCAGCCCATTTAAAGATTTGGTTTATGTCTGCTTGGAATCTTGCAGTGTCTTCAACGGTGGACACTGTCATACAGATTCGGGTGTCATCTGCAAAGGAATACACAGCACTGTGGCTTATATCCCTGTCAATGTCTGATATGAGGATGAGGAATAGGATGGGAGCAAGTACTGTACCTTGTGGAACAGAGCTTTTCACAGTAGCTGCCTCAGACTTTATTCTGTTGACTACTACTCTTTGTGTTCTACGTGTTAGGAAATTATAGATCCATCTACCAACTTTTCCTGTTATGCCTTTATCACGCATTTTGTGTGCTATTACACCATGGTCACACTTGTCAAAGGCTTTTGCAAAATCTGTGTATATAACATCTGAATTTTGTTTATCTTCTAGAGCATCCAGGACCTTGTCGTAGTGGTCCAGTAGTTGGGACAGACAGGAGCGGTCTGCTCTAAACCCATGCTGTCCTGGGTTGTGCAATTGATGGGTATCAAGATGCGTGGCGATCTTGCTTCTTAGAACCCTTTCAAAGATTTTTATGATATGGGACGTTAGCGCAATTGGTCTGTAGTTCTTTGCTATTGCTTTACCGCCCCCTTTGTGGAGCGGGGCTATGTCTGTTGTTTTTAGTAGCTGTGGGACGATCCCAGTGTCCATGCTCCCTCTCCATAGGATGTTAAAAGCATGTGATAGGGGCTTCTTGCAGTTCTTGATGAACACGGAGTTCCATGAGTCTGGGCCTGGAGCGGAGTGCATGGGCATGTCATTTATTGCCTTTTCGAAGTCATTTGGCGTTGTGATGATGTCAGAAAGGCATGCGTCTGTCAAGTTCTGTGGCACTCTCATAAAAAAATCATTTAGGTTTTCGATTTTCAGTCTGGTTAGTGGCTCGCTAAAAACTGAGTCATACTGGGATTTAAGTAACTCACTCATTTCCTTGCTGTCATCTGTGTAGGACCCATCCGGTTTAAGTAGGGGCCCAATACTGGTTGTTGTTCTCGACTTTGATTTTGCATAGGAAAAGAAATACTTAGGGTTTCTTTCAATTTCAGTTATGGCTCTTAGTTCTTCCCGTGTCTCTTGATTCCTATAAGATTCCTTTAGTTTTAATTCGATGTTTGCTATTTCTCTGACTAGTGTCTCCCTACGTATTTCAGAGATATTGGCCTCCTGTAGCCGCTCCGTTATTCTGTGCCTTCGCCTGTATAGGGAGCGCCTCTCTCTTTCTAGTTTGCATCTTCTCCTCCTTTTCCTTAAGGGAATTTGCCTTGAGCAAACCTCAAGTACCACAGAGTTAATTTGTTCTAGACATAGGTTGGGATCCGTGATGCTTAGGCAATCTTCCCAGTTTATATCATTTAGGACTTGGTTTACTTGGTCCCACCTTATGTTTTTGTTATTGAAGTTGAATTTGGAGAAAGCTCCCTCACGGCTGATCACATTTTGTTGATCTGGGGCTTCCCGCATGCATGTCTGGACCTCTATTATGTTGTGATCTGAGTATATTGTTTTTGATATGATGACATTTCGTATCAGATCATCATTGTTGGTGAAGATGAGGTCCAGCGTATTCTCTAATCTTGTGGGCTCTACTTTTGCTTGTTTAAGGTGAACTTGGTGCAGAGATTTAAAAGTTCATGCATGTGTGAATTTTCATCTGAGCTGCCTCCTGGTGTTATCTCTGCTACCACATTGTTTGCAATGTTCCTCCATTTTAGGTGCCTGAGGTTGAAATCCCCCAGTAGCAAGATGTTGGGGGCAGGAGCTGGAAGATTTTCCAGACAGTGGTCAATTTTCAGAAGCTGTTCCTGGAATTGTTGGGACGTTGCATCCGGGGGCTTGTAGACAACCACGATGACCAGGTTTTGATTCTCGAACTTTATTGCTAATACTTCAACTACATCATTTGAGGCATTTAGTAGTTCTGAACATATAAGTGACTCTGTGATATACAGGCCAACCCTCCCTTTTTGCCTGTTCACTCTGTCACACCTGTATAGGTTGTAGCCCGGGATCCATATTTCATTGTCCAAGTGATCTCTTATGTGGGTCTCTGTGAAAGCCACAAACAGCATTTGACTCTGTAAGCAGTCCACGAATGTAAGGTACCTTGTTGTTTGTTGCTGGCTTTAGACCCTGTATATTAGCAAAGATGAATGTAGTTGGATTGGTGGTATTGGTGGTATGGGGGGGTCTTTTTTTCCTGGCTCTAATATCTGTTGTAATGGAGTGGAGGCCACTGACTGTGATTCCACTTCAGAAATGATTGCAGTTGGTGTACAATTTCTGTCATTTCCTGCCAGCTTTTTTTCCTTCCTGGCACTAAAAAACCTCTCTCTCCGGAGTGGCTGTGGCTACCCTGATTTGCCATGGTCTGCATGTTCTGTGTCGCCTCGTACCCTTTAGGTGGTATGCCTGGCAATGTAAGTTATAGCACTGTCTTTCCTGAATTGATGTGTGGCACATTTCAGGGTGGAAAAACTTACAGGACGGGAGGTTGCATTTGCCTGTTTTCATATGGGAACGGCATTTTCTGGGGTGATCATAATTGCATGTCCCATCTGATTTCCCAGATTTTCCATGCCTGCAGATACCAAGTGCATAATATTCACATAGGCCTGGTTTCCGTTTGCCCTTGTTTTTTGTGACTGTTCCCCATTGGTGGGTGTGTTCCTGTCTCATGTCTGTCTTCGTTACTATTGCTAACAATGGAGCCTTCAACTGTTTCCGGTAATTTATCTTCAGTATTTCCCTGGGCATCCCTTGTTTACTATCTACCGTGGTATTGCTAGTTTGTACCACTGTTTTGTTGTGTCCTTGTCTACACCTGTTTCCCCGTCATTTATTTCACTAGAGCTACTGTCCCTCTTCAGGTCACCATCATTTATTTCTCCATTCTTAAATATAATGGGTATCATTTCAACATCTGTACCAGGGGCGGTAGCATCATCTGGCCCTGATTTTTTACTGTCCCAACTGTTATAGAAAGCTGTCATGTTTTTTATGAAGTCCAATTTGGTGTTGTCATCTTTTAATATCGATGTGGTTTTATTCCACAGTTCGGTCTCATTTGGACATACCCAAAAACACTTCCCTTGTTTAATATCTCGGGTGGTAGAGTCTTGAATGCCTACACAAGGGGCATGGCAGCATTTACCACAAAAGAAGCATGTAATCCATGCAGAGGAACGTTTGCTTGTTTGTTTGCATATTACACAGGGTTTCATGATTGATTTTTGTTGGTTGCTTTACAGTATATTCTACTAATAGGTTCCCTGAAGTGGTGATCCGTCTATTTGTATCGTATCTATTTTATTTGCATGTGTAAGTGTTGGACAATCTTACCTCGTAAAAGTTATTCTTACTGTTATTGTTTGGGTGTTTGATAAGGTCCCCTAAAACTCCGTCCGCTTATTGAATCCGGACTCGGATACCAGTTTTGAATCCAGTCAATGGTTCCCTTATTTCTTGGATCTGACGAGATCCAGTGTCACTTATTTAATGAATCCTGTAGGGATTGTCTGGGTTACGCGAGACAGATCACTGGAAAATGATTAAACAGAGTAATAATAATGATCGGTATGGTACAAAAGTATAACTTGCGTGTTGGAGATAAAAACCGGTCCTTCTGGCAGCTCCTACTGTACGGCGGTCGTACCTCTGGCACCCTGGTTTACCTCTGGCACACTGTTTACTTCTTGCACCCTGGTAAAACCTCACCCCGCTTTGACACCTGGGTTTCCATGCACTTATGGTTCACTCTACTGAGTTTAGATTTTGTTTTTGTTTTTTCCTACACCACAACACTGCTGGTTTTTCCTATGAAGACTGGAAGATATACGGACTTATGTTAGTGAAATCGTTCACTGACAACTCACAACTCGACACTGTTTATCGTATTTTTCAGCTGGACATATTACGTATTTCCTCAGGATTGTGCCCCTTTTCGTATTTCATAAATTTTTATATCAATGTAATCACTAGATTTTATACTAACAGTTTAAAATTATCAATACACGGACTTGCGTGGTAAGGACCCGGCGGCCGCTGGCAACTGATTTCAAACACGAAACTCGTTAGGCCTACACTTCCACCTTTGTTTTCACTTTAACATCTATTAACTTGTCTGTATACTATGGCACCACTGATATATTCACTATACAGATCTATCTTCACCCTGTTTTCAGGGAGACTTTCCTTCCTCTGACAAATAAATGTTCTGTTTTGTTATTTCACACGGAACTTTAGTTCCCCTCTGGCTTTATGGCACTATGTTCTGGCACACTAATTCCCTTGTTTTTGTCTCTGTATAACTGTTTTCTGCCTGGTTTGTTGCGAGCACTGGAGGGATGTACCTTATAAGATCACTGGCACAGTTTTAAGGTTCTAGCACTAGTTTGTTTACAAAACATATTTACAACAATGTACAATTATGTTTATAACTATTGTTCAATCATATATATACACATTGAGTCACTGCAGATGTTTCTAGAAGTTCTGCAGTCTGTGGAAGTCTCTGAAACATGGTTCCATGCACAGTGGTGTTTCACATTCCACACACATAAAACGAGTGTCTTTGCGTTGCTGTGGGCGTCTTTTTGTATGTGCACAGACATAACACCTCTTCTGAGCCTTTTTCTTGCAAGCAGTAGCAGGCAGTTTTGTTAGGAAGTGTTCACCACCAAGCCTCAGACGAGAGGGTAGTTGTTGGTAATTTCGTGGGCGGTTTTCTATTGCAGGTGGTGTTTCTTGGTACTTGGTGATTATTTGCCTGATAACAGACAAACAAAATTCGCCATATGGTGGTTTGTTTGTGGTCTTCAACTTATAAACATTATAAGCATTGAGCATGGAAATGTCAAGAATGTGAAAAAAGAGTTTTATGTACCACTTATAACTCTTTCTAACACAATCAGCAAACCCAATCTGCATGTCACATTTGTCCACTGAACGCATATTGAGAGTGTAGTCCATCACAGCTGCAGGTTTTAGAATGGGTTCATCATGTCTCTCTATTCACCCTGCCAGTGTCTGCCATTTCATTAGGGTGAATTGATGACAACAGTGTGACATCTCGTTTGTCATGCCACCGAAATGCCATGATATCATTGGCAGCAAACGCCTGCACCTCACCTGTACGAGTGCCTGCATTGAACATAGGCATATGCTTACGATTTGCACGCACTGTACCGCACACATCTGTCAAGTTCACTCGCAAAAAATCACTGAGGGAGGGGCTTGTGTACCAGTTATCAGTATATAATATATGCCCCTTGCCAAGATATGATTCCATCATTGTTCTAACCACATCACCAGAGATACCCAGTAACTTCCTGGTATCTTTCAATGTATTACTTCCAGTGTACACAATAATATCCAATACAAGACCACTGTATCAATCACAAAGCACAAACAACTTTATACCAAAGTGTTTCCTCTTGCTTGGTATATACTGCTTGAATGACAGTCTACCTTTGAACAGAATCAGTGACTCGTCAATAACAAGCTTCCTGAAGGGATAAAAATACATATTGAACTTCTCTTTCAGATACAGAAACACATTCCTAATCTTATATAACCTGTCGGTTCTGTCAGGCCTGGTTTTGTCTGAAAAATGCAACATGCGTAGAAGTAGCACAAATTGATTCACTGCTATAATATCACTGAAAGCTGGTGTTGCAATCAATCTGTCTGTTGACCAATATGATTTGATACGGCGCTTATAGACATGTGGCATAAGCATTATTGTGGCAAAGAAAAGATACATCTCTGTCAGAGTTGTCTCCTTCCACTGGTGTAGACGTGATTTTGGTGAAAGAATCGTGTTTGCCATTGTGTAATCGAAGTATCTGTTGCTTTCTCTGATAATAATGTCTATCAGGGGTTCGTCAAAGAATAACTGGAAACATTCCAGTTCAGTGGCATTGTTCCCAAGTGGACAAGATGGGCATAATCCACTGTGACTCATCAAACTGATGGGGATTGGGAATAAAATTGTCAGCTTCCTGCCAATCCCAGGTGCGGTCTACTGGTGGGTACTGGATATTTACAGGTGGTTGTGGAAGTGGAGGTTGTAGTTGTGGGGGTTGGTGGGTGGGTGAGGGTTGCCTTTGTTGTAACTGAGCTGAGTCAGCGGCGTGGGTGCCAGCATGGTCCACTGCTGGTGCCTCGCGTGCTGCACCACCACCACCACTACCAGTTGCATGCACATTTCTCATACCAATTGCAACGCTATCATCATCATTTTCACTATCACTTCCTGTTGTACGCCCACGGGATGTACTCCGATATGTACTCCTAACCCTTGCAAGAGCATATGGCACACTACCAGAGCGCATATACCGTCGTATATACTGACGCTTCACTGGTGAATATTCCTCTTCACTCACGCTACTGGAACTATTTCGAAGGGCTTGGAGTTCATAGTCACTATCAGTATCATCACCATTGCTCACATCTGAGTCCGGGACATTAGAAAATAGGAGTGTCTGCCTTCATTCTGGTATAACTTTCCGTGAACAAGACGCCACAGCACCAGAGGTGGACGGCTGTGGGTCGTCTGGGTTTTCCTCACTTATACCAGTATTAAGGTCACTAGTTTCGGTCACAACCGCCTCAAAACCTTGAAAGTCACCTTCACTAACACCCCCATCACTGTTAGAACTGTCACTGATGAATAAAAGTGTCCCAATTCGCCGAGGAGTAAGGTGTTTCTTGCTGCGAGGCATGGTGGAAAAGGTGTACTGAAATGGTGTTCCCACAATGCACCACTGGGTGCCCGATTTTTTTCCTACTGCGCACACTGACCGCGCAGACCCATTCTCTCATCCCTAGGCCTACCAGATGTTTCCCGCTTAATTTGAAGCCGCTAGAATTTACGCGTACTAATACGGCACCAACCCCTGCTCGTAAAACGTACTAGTATGGCACCGACCCCGAAAGGGTTAAGGGAGTAAATTCGTTCGGTAATGGTACTTGTGCAGGTTTCTGGAATGAAGTTTTTACGTTACTCGGGGGTCCACTGTAGTTTTTAATAATTTTATAAAAATTACAGTATTACAATAGAACAATTTAAACAATTTACAATATCAAGTATTACAATTAGGTGGATAAATTAAACACATGTGTAACACTTGGGTATCTTTAATGAGGAAATGTTTCACCATACAGTGGCTTCATCAGTCCATGCAAAGGAAAAAGGTGAAGAACAGGAGTAATTTGAGGTAATCAGTCCTTCAGCCTTGGGTCTATGTAATCAGTCCATCAATCTCGAAAAGAATACAGCATATGTGCGAAGAAATGGCTTATATACTGTAGGCAAGGAGAGGTGCAGCAGTCGTAGGTGGTATCACATTTGACGAATGTGGAAGTAGGGCATGCCCAAGGGTTAGGCAAGTGAAAAATTCCCTGTACAGTGGTACCTCGAGTTACGATGGTCCCCAAAATCGCCCTTTTATGTAAGTTTATTTTTTTAAATGCTTTTGTAAGTATATTTTTGGGGGTGTAAAAGGACTAGTCTATTTTACATTATTCCTTAAGGGGATAAATTCGTTTGGTAATGGCACTTGAACAGCATTCTCGAACAAAAAAATATCGTAACTCGAGGTACCACTGTATTAAGATCCCAAGATGTTGCTGTGTCAGACAGGAATGTAGATGAATGGTTCAGAGAATGTAAGTGAATGGTTCAGAGAACCTTTCGGTTCTCTGAACCATTCATCTATGTATATTACAATTAGGTATTTAAAATGATGAAATTTGAACATTACAATTTTGAAGCATTACAGTTTTACAATAGAACAATTTAAACGATTTACAATATGAAGTACATTGGACCCCTAGGTTTCGTCCTGTGCAGAAATCGTACAATTCGGATTTTGAGCACTTTTTTTGTTGAAATTTTCCCCCTGGTTTTGTACATCCGCTCGGAAATCGTCCATATCAGACGCGTCCACCCGCCTGGGATGCCACTTCTCACGCATACCAGACTCAGTCTGCCTCTGTCTCTCGTTGGGTTAGCATTACTCCGCTTGTTCATCCATTGTTTTTTGTGCTTGTTTATTGATTGCGACTGAAATAAGCCACCATAATAATAATAATAATAATAATAATAATAATAATAATTTTATTGTGACATGATACAAAGATATACAGTGGTACCTCGAGTTACGATGGTCCCCAAAATTGCCCTTTTATGTAAGTTTATTTTTTTAAATGCTTTTGTAAGTATATTTTTGGGGGTGTAAAAGGACTAGTCTATTTTACATTATTCCTTATGGGGATAAATTCGTTTGGTAAAGGCACTTGAACAGCATTCTCGAACGAAAAAATATCGTAACTCGAGGTACCACTGTACATACATAGTTCATAGATATAAATGGGGTGTACATGCCGAAAGCCCCTAATATGCAGAGCATTGTGGGCATTCTTAAAATTAATTAACAATAGACTAAATGGTAAAAATTATAGTAGACAATTTATTTTGAACATAAGTTGAACATAATGCAATTTATTAAATCAGATCAAACAAATTAAAACAATAAATTGTATTGCAATAACAGTTTATATGGTCATTAGATGAGTTACAAAGAGTACAAGAGAATGGATTATTTTATTTGTTAATGCTATAGAAACAAAGTTAGCTAAGTATGCATTATTTATAATAGGCTTATACATTTAAGTGATTAATTAACTTTGTAGGTAATGTTAAATATTGTGTATTTAGTTTTGGGTGAGTAGGTGTTTTTTCAGCAGAGTTTTGAATTGAGGTACAGGCAGGGTTTCTTTGGCAATCATAGGTAATGAATTCCAACTTTTTGGGTCTTTAATGTGCATTGAGTTTTTACATAGTGTTAGATGGACACAGGGAACATCGAAGAGTGATCTGTGTCTTGTGTTATGGTCATGAGTCCTGTTAAGGATGGTAAGGAGAAGTTTGAGTGGTGGGTTAATATTTAAGTTTGGTGTTCTATGTATGTAATAGGCACAGTAAAAAGTATGGATGTCTTGTATGGTGAGTAAGTTTAGATTTATTAATATTGGAGGAATATGTTGTCTGGAGTGGGAATTTGTTATCATTCTGACTGCAGCCTTTTGTTGTGTTATTAATGGTCTGAGATGAGTTATTGCTGTTGAGCCCCATGTGCAGATTCCATAGGTGAGGTAGGGGTAAATGAGTGAGTGATACAGGGTAAGGAGAGTTGGTTATGGAACATAGTACTTTATCTTGGATGGTATTCCTACGGTCTTGGAGACTTTCTTGGGGCCAAAGAAAGTTCAGAGTGCCAGCCCTTTGGTAAAGAAGGTGAGAAACATGATATAATTCAAGAAAGAACTCGTAGAAAAATATGAGTGGAAAAATATGGGTGGTAGAGGGTGGTAGTGGTTGTGATGGTGGTAGAGGGTGGTAGTGATTGTGGTAGAGGGTGGTAGTGATTGTGGTAGAGGGTGGTAGTGGTTGTGATGGTGGTAGAGGGTGTTAGTGATTGTGGTAGAGGGTGGTAGTGATTGTGGTAGAGGGTGGTAGTGATTGTGGTAGAGGGTGGTAGTGATTGTGGTAGAGGGTGGTAGTGATTTGTGGTAGAGGGTGGTAGTGATTGTGGTAGAGGGTGGTAGTGATTGTGGTAGAGGGTGGTAGTGATTGTGGTAGAGGGTGGTAGTGATTGTGGTAGAGGGTGGTAGTGATTGTGGTAGAGGGTGGTAGTGATTGTGGTAGAGGGTGGTAGTGATTGTGGTAGAGGGTGGTAGTGATTGTGGTAGAGGGTGGTAGTGATTGTGGTAGAGGGTGGTAGTGATGGTGGTAGAGATAACCTCACCTCCCTCTCCCCTCTTCGCTGTCTTCCATATGCCAACAAGAGTCTTCAATAAAGGTAAAACTGATTTAAATGTTCATTTATCCGTTAAAATATGTGCTTTATATTTATTTATCATTGTTTTCTGTATGTAAAACTATAGTTATTCTCTATAAAATGTATTTTTTGTTAATATTTTTGGGTTGTCTGGAACGGATTAATTGGATTTACAGTGGTACCTCGACTTACGATATTAATCCCTCAGAGAGGGCATATTTTAAGGCGAAACAATCATTACACGAATCAATTTTCCCCATAAGAAATAATGGAAATAAATTTAATCCGTCCAAGACTTCCAAAAGTAGTTAAATAAAATATTTTTTAGAACTTTTTGACATTAAATAATACAGAATTTAATGAATAATACCTAAATACACATGTAAATATTGTACAATAACATGTCACTTACATTTATTGAAGAGTTGTTGATGTGTGGAGGACAGGAGGAGGGGAGAAGGTGGAGTAGTATGCTAGTGTTTGGAAGGGGAATCCCCTTCCATTAACACTGCAGGTACCAAGTCCTTTTCTGGGGTTACTTCCCTTTTTCTTTTAATGCCATTAGGACCAGCTTGAGAGTCACTGGACCTCTTTCTAACAATAAATTTGTCCAGGGACCTCTGTGTCTGGCGATTCTTTAACACATCCCTGAAATGACACACCACTGTGTCATTGTACAGGTTGCCAGCACGGCCTGCAACAGCATGGTTAGGGTGATATTCATCCATAAATGCTTGCACATCACTCCATTTGGCACAGATCTCCCTAATCCTTGAAGAAGGCACCTTCTTCCATCTTGGTTCCACCTCCTCCTCCTCTGAACCATTGTCCTGACCACTGGTCTCTTGTTCCAGTTGCTGTTGAAGCTCTTGCAGATCTTCAGTGGTTAGCTCTTCCTTGTGTTCCTCCACCAACTGTTCCACATCCTCACCACTCACCTCTAACCCCAAAGACTTGCCCAATTCCACAATTTCTTCCAAAACAGGCTCAGGCTCAGGGTTCTGAGGCTCAGCCCCAAAACCTTCAAAATCCCTCTCTAGGACACAGTCTGGCCACAATTTTCTCCAGGCAGAGTTCAAAGTCCTGGTAGTCACTCCTCCCAAGCCTTACCTATAAGGTTTACACAATGCAGCATATGGAAATGTTTTTCCAAAATTCTCTTAGGGTTATATTCATGTCTGTGGTCACATCAAAGCACTTTTGAAACATTGCTTTGGTGTAGAGTTTTTAAAGTTGGAAATGACCTGCTGGTCCATGGGCTGGAGGAGAGGAGTGGTATTAGGGGCAAGAACTTCACTTTGATGAATTTAAACTCCTCCACAATTTTCTCTACCAAGTTTGGAGGATGACAAGGAGCATTGTCCATTATCAGGAGGCACTTAAGTGGCAAATTATTGTCCAATAGATATTTCTTCACACTGGGGCCAAAACACGCCATTGAACCAATCTAAGAAAATGTCCTTTGTGACCCATGCCTTTTGTTAGACCTCCACATCACACACAAGTTAGACTTGCTGACACCGCATCTGCCAAACACTCGGGATTTTCAAAAAGATACACTAGTAAAGGCTTCACTTTGCAATCACCACTGGCATTAGCACAAAGCATCAAAGTTAGCCTGTCTTTCATAGGCTTATGTCCTGGCTGTGCCTTTTCCTCCTGAGTAATGTAGGTCCTGTTGGGCATTTTCTTCCAAAACAGGCCTGTTTCATCACAACTAAACACTTGTTGGGGAGGAATTGTTCAGCCTCTAGGTACTCCTGGAATTCAGGCACATATTTTTCAGCCGACTTTTGTCACAACTGGCTGCCTCACCATGCCTCACAACACTATGTATGCCACTTCGATTCTTAAATTTGTAAAACCAGCCTCTGCTGGCTTTAAATTCCACTTCAGCACTCGTTGCAGGCATTTTTCTTAATGAGATCATCATGCAACTGCCTTGCTTTTTCACATATTATTGCCTCCGAAACAGTATCTCCTGCTAACTGTTTCTTGTTGATCCACACCAACAACAACCTTTCCACATCTTCCAGCACTTGTGGTCTGTGTTTTGTGATCACAGATGAACCTTTTGCAACAACAGCTTCCTTGATTTTACTTGAATTTTTCTTGGCCACAATGGTAGCGATGGTAGAAAAGGGTTTACCATACAGCCTGGCCAGCTCACTGATACGCACTCCACTTTCATATTTTTCTATTATCTCCTTCTTCAGTTCTATCGTACATGTATTTCTGTTCCTCTTTGCCACAGGCTTAGCACTAGGATCTTTCCTTGGACCCATGGTAGCTTATTTAGCAGTTGCAAGCACTAAAAACAGTGGAATAATGACAATATACTGGTATGAATGCGTGGGTGTGGGTGGGTGGTCGCCCGCTTGTAAACAATAGCACACTGACGCTCCCTGGAGTGCGCGCTCAGCTGGGCGCCAGCGGACACGTCCGGTATGAATGTCGTACAGAAGCAAACATCGTAATCGCAATCAAATTTTTACGTTATAAATATCGGTACTCGAAAATAATGTAAGATGATAGCATCGTTACACGGGGTATGACTGTACATTACAGTAGACCCTCATTTAGCATGGTAGTTAATGAAGTAATGAGTACATGGTTGAGCAATCTTTAGCACGAACTTCCGCCACACTCACAACTGACTCTTCCTCACTCCTACAAGATGTTATTCCTCCTTGCCCTATACACGAAATCACAGCTTCCCAATCTTCATCAACATTTAACAATACCTGAAAATACAGTGGACCCTCTAAAATCAGCCTTAATCCGTTCCAGGAGCTAGGCCTAAAATCGAGCTTGCCGATTTCTGAAGCATTATTTCCCATAAGAAATACGTAATGTAAATACAATTAATCCGTTCTAGACACCCAAAAATATTCACAAAAAAATAAATTTTATAGAGAATAACTATAGTTTTACATACACAAAACACATAATAACAAAACATAATAACAAATAGTAATAATAAATAATAAATAACAATAATAAATAACATTTACTCCGTAAGCCATGCGTGTTGTATGAGGCGACTAAAATGCCGGGAGCAATGGGCTAGTAACCCCTTCTCCTGTACACATTTACTAAAAAAGAGAAGAAGAAAAACTTTATAAAACTGGGTTGTTTGAATGTGCGTGTGTTGTAGTGCGGATGATAAGAAAGAGATGATTGCTGATGTTATGAATGAAAAGAAGTTGGATGTCCTGGCCCTAAGCGAAACAAAGCTGAAGGGGGTAGGCGAGTTTCAGTGGGGAGAAATAAATGGGATTAAGTCAGGAGTATCTGAGAGAGTTAAAGCTAGGGAAGGGGTAGCAATAATGTTGAAGGATCAGTTATGGAAGGAGAAGAGGGAATATAAATGTGTAAATTCAAGGATTATGTGGATTAAAATAAGGGTCAGATTTTGGGAGATGTTAAGCGAATGTATAGGAACTTTTGAACCAAGTGAGAGAGTAATTGTGGTAGGGGACCTAAATGGTAAAGTAGGAGAAACATGTAGAGAGGGTGTGGTAGGTAAGTTTGGGGTGCCAGGTGTAAATGATAATGGGAGCCCTTTGATTGAACTTTGTATAGAAAGGGGTTTAGTTATAGGTAATACATATTTTAAGAAAAAGAGGATAAATAAGTATACAAGATATGATGTAGGGCGTAATGACAGTAGTTTGTTGGACTATGTATTGGTAGATAAAAGACTGTTGAGTAGACTTCAGGATGTACATGTTTATAGAGGGGCCACAGATATATCAGATCACTTTTTAGTTATAGCTACAGTGGGAGTAAAAGGTAGATGGGATACAAGGAAAATAGAAGCAGTAAGTAAGAGAGAGGTGAAGGTTTATAAACTAAAAGAGGAGGCAGTTAGGGTAAGATATAAACAACTATTGGAGGATAGATGGGCTAGTGAGAGTGTAGGCAATGGGGTCGAAGATGTATGGGGTAGATTTAAAAATGTAGTGTTAGAGTGTTCAGCAGAAGTTTGTGGTTACAGGCGAGTGTGTGCGGGAGGGAAGAGGAGCGATTGGTGGAATGATGATGTAAAGAGAGTAGTAAGGGAGAAAAAGTTAGCATATGAGAGGTTTTTACAAAGTAGAAGTGATGCAAGGATGGAAGAGTATATGGAGAGAAAAAGAGAGGTTAAGAGAGTGGTGAAGCAATGTAAAAGAGAGCAAATGAGAGTGGGTGAGATGTTATCAACAAATTTTGCTGAAAATAAGAAAAAGTTTTGGAGGAGATTAATAGTTGAGGAAGCCTAGGGAACAAATGGATTTGACAGTTAAAAATAGGAAAGGAGAGTTATTAAATGGAGAGTTAGAGGTATCGGGAAGATGGAGGGAATATTTTGAAGAGTTGTTAAATGTTGATGAAGACATGGAAGCTGTGATTTCGTGTATAGGGCAAGGAGGAATAACATCTTGTAGGAGTGTGGAAGAGCCAGTTGTGAGTGTGGGGGAAGTTCGTGAGGCAGTGGGTAGAATGAAAGGTGGTAAGGCAGCTGGGATTGATGGGATAAAGATAGAAATGTTAAAAGCAGGTGGGGATATAGTTTTGGAGTGGTTGGTGCTATTATTTAATAAATGTATGGAAGAGGGTAAGGTACCTAGGGATTGGCAGAGAGCATGTATTGTTCCTTTGTACAGTGGACCCTCGGTTAACGAATACCCCGGAAATCGTACAATTATGTAAGTATAATTTTTTAATTGCATGTGGAAGTGTATTTTTGGGGGTCTGAAATAGACTAACCTACGTGACATTATTTCTTAAGGACGTAAATTCGTTCGGTAATGGCACTTGAGCAGGCTTCTGGGATGAATTTTTTTCGTTAACCGAGGGTCCACTGTATAAAGGCAAAGGGGACAAAAGAGAGTGCAAAAATTATAGGGAAATAAGTCTGTTGAGTGTACCTGGTAAAGTGTATGGTAGAGTTATTATTGAAAGAATTAAGAGTAAGACAGAAAGCAAGATAGCAGATGAACAAGGGGGCTTTAGGAAAGGTAGGGGGTGTGTAGACCAAGTGTTTACAGTGAAACATATAGGTGAACAGTATTTGGATAAGGGTAAAGAGGTTTTTGTGGCATTTATGGATTTGGAAAAGGCGTATGATAGGGTGGATAGGGGGCAATGTGGCAGATGTTGCAGGTGTATGGAATAGGAGGTAGGTTACTGAAAGCAGTGAAGAGTTTTTATGAGGATAGTGAGGCTCAGGTTAGAGTGTGTAGGAGGGAGGGGGACTATTTCCCAGTAAAAGTGGGCCTTAGACAATGATGTGTGATGTCACCGTGGTTGTTCAATATATTTATAGATGGGGTTGTAAGAGAAGTGAATGCGAGGGTCTTGGCAAGAGGTGTGGGGCTAAAAGATAAAGAATCAAATACAAACTGGGAGTTGTCACAGTTGCTTTTTGCTGATGACACTGTGCTTTTGGGAGATTCTGAAGAGAAGTTGCAGAGGTTGGTGGATGAATTTGGTAGGGTGTGTAAAAGAAGAAAAGAAAATTGAAAGTGAATATAGGAAAGAGTAAGGTGATGAGGATAACAAAAAGATTAGGTGACGAAAGATTGGATATCAGATTGGAGGGAGAGAGTATGGAGGAGGTGAATGTATTCAGATATTTAGGAGTGGACATGTCAGCAGATGGGTCTATGAAGGATGAGGTGAATCATAGAATTGATGAGGAGAAAAAGGTGAGTGGAGCACTTCGGAGTCTGTGGAGACAAAGAACTTTGTCCATGGAAGTAAAGAGGGAAATGTAGAGAGTAGTTATACCAACACTCTTATATGGGTGTGAAGCATGGGTGATGAATGTTGCAACGAGGAGAAGGCTGGAGGCAGTGGAGATGTCATGTCTGAGGTCAATGTGTGGTGTGAATACAGTGGTCCCTCGGTTTTCGTGCATCTCCAAACTCGAACATTAATGTAAGTCTATTTTTTGTAAGTGCTGTTGCAAGTGTATTTTTGGGGGTCTGAAATAGACTAACCTACGTGTCATTATTTCTTAAGGAAGTAAATTCGTTCAGTAATGGCACTTGAGCAGCATTCTGGAACGAATTTTCGGCGAAAACCGAGGGACCACTGTATATGCAGAGAATTCGGAGTTTGGAAATTAGGAGGAGGTGCGGGATTACCAAAACTATTATCCAGAGAGCTGAGGAGGGGTTGTTGAGGTGGTTCAGACATGTAGAGAGAATGGAACGAGACAGAATGACTTCGAGAGTGTATAAATCTGTAGTGGAGGGAAGGCGGGGTAGGGGTCGGCCTAGGAAAGGTTGGAGGGAGGGGGTAAAGGAGGTTTTGTGTGCGAGGGGCTTGGACTTCCAGCAAGCATGTGTGAGCGTATTTGATAGGAGTGAATGGACACAAATGGTTTTTAATACTTGACGTGCTGTTGGAGTGTGAGCAAAGTAACATTTATGAAGGGATTCAGGGAAACCGGCAGGCCGGACTTGAGTCCTGGAGAAGGGAAGTACAGTGTCTGCACTCTGAAGGAGGGGTGTTAATGTTGCAGTTTTATAACTGTAGTGTAAAGCACCCCTCTGGCAAGACAGTGATGGAGTGAATGATGATGAAAGGTTTTCTTTTTCGGGCCACCCTGCCTTGGTGGGAATCGGCCAATGTGTTAATAAAAAAAAATATAATAAGCATGCCTCTGGCAAGACAGTGATGGAGTGAATGATAATGAAAGTTTTTTTTTTTCGGGACACCCTACCTTGGTGGGAAACGGCTGATGTGTTAATAATAAAAAAAAAATAAAAAAAATGCTTTGTAAATTAAACCTGCGCAGAATATAAAATACTGTTGAAATCTTAGTAAAAATTGATTTGTAAAATGATCTCATTTAACTTTTCTTTTCCAGATGGTGTTTACAGTGTCAGTACTATAGTAAACATACCATGCTGACACCCAGTGTCAGCACACTGAAGAAAATGACAAAAGTGCTGAGATCAGCTAGTGTCAGCATCAAGTTTAGTAAGGCATCCAACACTGTCTGAATTACTGAGTACAACTGTTGTCTACACCATCTGAAATACTGAAGACAACTACTGTCAGCAACAATTAACTTAATATATGATGACATAAGGTTTGTTTATGGAATATTTAAAGTTATACAACCTACACTAACACCCACTTAAACAACTTACACGACCTACCTCAGCACCGGTGCCACTTAACTTACATGACCTACCTCAGCACTGGTGCCACTTAACTTACATGACCTACCTCAGCACCCACTTACACAACCTGCCTCAGTTATTTTAAAACTTATTAAAGTAAAAGAGTTCACATTACTGACACTTAATACATTTTTATTAAAATTGTAATATTTGATAGTGGATACAAACCTCTTTGTAAATATTTTCTGACAATATATTGTCTTCTAAATTTGTGTTTGTTACAAGAGTTTGTATGAAAAGAATTAACTGTAAGTTGTCCAATATTTTTTTTCAGAAAAACCTTCACTGTAGACGGTATTAAATGTGAGACAATATAGAGAGTACAAAATGTGAAGTACAGTAAGTGTATTGTTATGTGAAATACAGTAAGTGTATTTTTGTGTGAAATACAGTAAGTGTATTGTTATGTGAAGTACAGTAAGTGTATTGTTATGTGAAGTACAGTAAGTGTATTGTTATGTGAAGTACAGTAAGTCTATTGTTATGTGAAGTACAGTAAGTCTATTGTTATGTGAAGTACAGTAAGTCTGTTATGTGTTGAAAACTTGAAATATATCAAATAGAGGCAACATGAAGGTAATGAAGAAACTCCATCAGTGTTCTGTTTGTGATAAAGTTTTTCCAACTAATTCTAAACTCTTAAGACATAACTATACTCATACAGGAGAGAAGCCATATCAGTGTTCAGTGTGTCTGAAAGACTTTGCTACAAAACCCTCACTAAAACAACATCAGAGAGTTCATACAGGAGAGAAACCATTTCAGTGTTTAGTATGTCTGAAAGACTTTGCTACAAAAGCCTCACTAAATCAACATCAGGTAGTTCATACAGGAGAGAAACCATTTCAGTGTTTAGTGTGTCTGAAAGACTTTACTCTTAAATCCTCACTAAAACAACATCAGAGAATTCATACAGGAGAGAAACCATTTCAGTGTTTAGTGTGTCTGAAAGCCTTTGCTAGGAAATCCTTACTAAATATACATGAGAGAGTTCATACAGGAGAGAAACTATTTCATTGTTCAGAGTGTTTGAAAGTCTTCACTGATAAATCCTCACTAAACAAACATCAGAGAATTCATACAGGAGAGAAACCATTTCAGTGTTCAGTGTGTTTGAAAGCCTTTGTTAGAAAATCCTTACTAAATATACATGAGAGAGTTCATACAGGAGAGAAGCCATTTTGTTGTTCAGAGTGTTTGAAAAGCTTCATTGATAAATTCTCACTAAAACAACATGAGAGAGTTCATACAGGAGAGAAACCATTTCAGTGTTCAGTGTGTCTGAAAGCCTTTGCTAGAAAATCTTTACTAAGCAAACATGAGAGAGTTCATACAGGAGAGAAGGACTATCAGTGCTCAGTGTGTACACAACAATTTTCAGTAAAATGTTCTCTAGTGAGACACATGAAGACTCATACAGAAGAAAAAACACACGAGTGTCCAGAGTGTCAGAAAGTATTTTCAAGTGACTCTGTTTTAGTTAAGCACATGATACTTCATAAAGATCATGGACCATACAAGTGTTCAAGGTGTCTGGAAATTTTTCCCCATAAAACTAACTTAGTAAATCATATGATAACTCACTTGAAAGAGAATACATAGCAATGTGAATGTTTTAAAAACTTTTAAAGAAAATATCATCTTGTAAAACCTCAGGAAAGTGTTTCCTAGTGGTCACCAGCGTGTACTGGGGTCATCTGACTCAGAGGTGCCACAAGGTCAAGTATAGATGTACAGTGGTACCCCGAGTTTCGGCCATAATTTGTTCCAGAAGGCTGTTCAAGTGCTGTTACTGAACGAATTTGTTCCTATAAGGAATAATGTAAATTAGAATAGTCCATTTCAGACCCCCAAAAATACACATACAAACGCAATTACAAATACATAATACACTTACATAATTGTTCGAGTTGGAGACTTTACGAAACTCGGGGTACCACTGTAGTTGTGTTTCTGCATGCTATCTAAATTACAAGCATGAGTACATACTCAGTGTATCAGGGGCCAAGCACAATTGTTAGTCGACTGACATTTTAATTTTGAATGGCATCAGTTCTAGGAGTCCAGTATGGAAAATGGTGTGGAAATTGGCAGGCAGGTACTCACCTGAATCAATTCCAGTCCTTAACATTGCTGGTACAGAATTATACCAGATTAAGCTGATGTTGCAGTTTATAAAGTATGTCATATTGTTCATATTTTCCTTGTTCACACCTGTCTCCTGCTTTACATTATTCTAAATTCCTCTTGGAATTTACTTCTTTATACTTTATCTCTTGTCATTAAAATATATGTTTTATGTTTTATTATTATTATTATTATTATTATGTACAATCCTTGAACTTGTATCAACATTCTTTAACCCTTTCGGGGTCGGTGCCGTACTAGTACGTTTTACGAGCAGGGGTTGGTGCCGTACTAGTACGCGTAAATTCTAGCGGCTTCAAATTAAGCAGGAAACGGCTGGTAGGCCTACATATGAAAGAATGGGTCTATGTGGTCAGTGTGCGCAGTATAAAAAAAAAATCCTGCACCACACACTGCATAATGAGAAAAAAAAACTCCGACCGTTTTTTTCGTTTAAAACAGCGACTTTGCAGTCTATTTTCGTATGGTATTTATTGATGTATTCTCGTTTTCTTGGTCTCATGTGATAGAATGGAAGATATATTACAGAAATAGAGATGATTTTGATTGGTTTGACAATGACAAGTACCTTGAAATTGAGCTCAAAATAGCGAAAATGTTCGATTTTCGCCAATGTTCAAGAGTAAACAAATCATACAATGCGTCTAATACACATCAACTGGCGAGTCTAACATTCTTGCACAAGTGCGCTGATATTATTTATACCATTTTTACAATGATGCAGTTGTATACATAACAGTAAATCTTCTATTTTTTGTGAGAATAAAAATTCAAAATGGAAAGCAAAAGTAATGTAAGAGGGGCCTGGAGACTTGACTAATGAACAGAGAAGATGTTATTTTAGTTCCAGGAATGTCTGCCTTGTTTATTCTGGACCCTATTTTGAAATTGGCATCGTTTGAAATTTGTGTGAAATTGGCCAAAGTCATTTTCTGACCACTATTTTGGGTAGTTGAAATTGGTAAATAGGCGGTTTCTTGTACTCAATCGATAGAAGAAATGGAGTTTGGTGTCGTTATGATCGGAAAAAGATTCTCTACCATTTCATAAGAATTTTTTTGTTTTCAAAACTTTTTTTTGACCCTGAGAACTTGTTTCCGAGAAGGCCTGTCGACCCCCAAAGGGTTAAGTGACAGCTTATTACAGCTGGTCTTGATGGTTTACATGTTTTCATAAATATGATTATAATGAATTACCCAAGATGTACTGACTAAAATTATATACGTACTAGGTCTAGATATAAGTACAGTGGTCCCTCAGTTTTCGTGCATCTCCAAACTCGAACATTTATGTAAGTGTATTTTCGTAAGTGCTGTTGCAAGTGTATTTTTGGGGGTCTGAAATAGACTAAACTACGTGACATTATTTCTTAAGGAAGTAAATTCGTTCGGTAATGGCACTTGAGCAGCATTCTGTAACGAATTTTCGGCGAAAACCGAGAGACCACTGTAGTATGTAAGACTTATGATTAGTTTACCTGGAACATTTTTACATAATAAGTGGTTTTCTTTGAAGCCCTATATTGTACCAGGTCTCTACATTATAATCATCTTCAAGGGAGGGGGGGCTCCTTGATGCGGTGAAGAGGCCCTAGGTCTAAGGAATTAAATTCTTTGGTATCCTTCCTCTTTGAAGGGGGCTCCTTGACAAGGTAAAGAGGCTATCGGTCTCAGGAATTGGACCTCTTGGTCTTCTTCCTTAGACCGAACCTAATTACCCCCCAATCCCCCCTCCCCTATCCCATCTTCCCCATCCTAACTTTTTCCTCCTCCTCACCCCTCCCTTATTCCCTTCCCGTTTTTAACCTGTGAGCTTCTCTCCACAGGCATTATGGTTCCTAGGTAGGGGGAAGGGTACCGTGGTCCATCCCATTCCGTTGAGGTTCTTGGCGGTGGTGTAGTTTGCCGTGGAATCTGGATTGCCTGTGGATGTCCCGATCCCTCTCCGGTCTCCCAAGGGGTGGCTTTGGGTGTCTTTCGGGCGACGGGTGTATCTCTGGAGGCCACCTTTCAGATTCCGGGGGTGGTGGCTGAAGGAGGTATGCTTTGTGGCGGGTGTCCGGCCGCCCTCTCTTTTGTCCGCCGAGGTGGCTCGGTGGATGTGAGGTTGCCATCCCGGATTGCTGATTTACTGGCATGAAGGGTAGGGTGTTGGGTGTCATCTGCAAAGGAAGACACAGCACTGTGGCTTATATCCCTGTCTATGTCCGATATGAGGATGAGGAACAGGATGGGAGCAAGTACTGTGCCTTGTGGAACAGAGCTTTTCACAGTAGCTGCCTCAGACTTTACTCTGTTGACTACTACTCTTTGTGTTCTACTTGTTAGGAAATTATAGATCCATCTACCAACTTTTCCTGTTATTCCTTTATCACGCATTGTGTGCTATTACACCATGGTCACACTTGTCAAAGGCTTTTGCAGAGTCTGTGTATATAACATCTGCATTTTGTTTGTCTTCTAGAGCATCCAGGACCTTGTCGTAGTGGTCCAGTAGTTGGGACAGACAGGAGCGGCCTGCTCTAAACCCATGCTGCCCTGGGTTGTGCAATTGATGAGTATCAAGATGAGTGGCGATCTTGCTTCTTAGAACCCTTTCAAAGATTTTTGATTTGGGATGTTAGCGCTATTGGTCTGTAGTTCTTTGCTATTGCTTTACTGCCCCCTTTGTGGAGTGGGGCTATGTCTGTTGTTTTTAGTAACTGCAAGATGACTCCAGTGTCCATGCTCCCTCCCCATAGGATGTTAAAAGCATGTGATAGGGGCTTCTTGCAGTTCTTGATGAACACGGAGTTCCATGAGTCTGGGCCTGGAGCGGAGTGCATGGGCATGTCATTTATTGCCTTTTCGAAGTCATTTGGCGTCGTGGTGATGTCAGATAGGCATGCGTCTGTCAAGTTCTGTGGCACTCTCATAAAAAATCATTTAGGTCTTCGATTTTCAGTCTGGTTAGCAGCTCGCTAAAAACTGAGTCATACTGGGACTTAAGTAACTCACTCATTTCCTTGCATAAGAAAAGAAATACTTAGGGTTTCTTTCAATTTCATTTATAGCTTTTTGTTCTTCCCGCGTTTCTTGATTCCTGTAGGATTCCTTTATTTTTAATTCGATGTTTGCTATTTCTCTGAATAGTGTCTCCCTACGTATTTCAGATATATTGGCCTCCTGTAGCTGCTCCGTTATTCTTTGCCTTCGCCTGTATAAGGAGCGCCTCTCTCTTTCTAGTTTGCATCTTCTCCTTTTCCTTAAGGGAATTTGCCTTGAGCAAACCTTTAGTGCCACAGAGTTAATTTGGTCTAGACATAGGTTAGGATCCATGATGCTTAGGCAATCTTCCCAGTTTATATCATTTAGGACTTGGTTTACTTGGTCCCACCTTATGATTTTGTTATTGAAGTTGAATTTGGAGAAGGCTCCCTAGCGGCTGATCACATTTTGTTGATCTGGGGCTCCCCCCATGCATGTCTGGACCTCTATTATGTTGTGATCTGAGTATATTGTTTTTGATATGATGACATTTCGTATCAGATCATCATTGTTGGTGAAGATGAGGTCCAGCGTATTCTCTAATCTTGTGGGCTCTACTATATGCTGGTTTAAGGTGAACTTGGTGCAGAGGTTTAAAAGTTCATGCAGGTGTGAATTTTCATCTGAGCTGCCTCCTGGTGTTATCTCTGCTACCACATTGTTTGCAATGTTCCTCCATTTTAGGTGCCTGAGGTTGAAATCCCCCAGTAGCAAGATGTTGGGGGCAGGAGCTGGAAGATTTTCCAGACAGTGGTCAATTTTCAGAAGCTGTTCCTGGAATTGTTGGGACGTTGCATCCGGGGGCTTGTAGGCAACCATGATGACCAGTTTTTGATTCTCGACCTTTATTACCTAGAGAGAATTCCAGGGGTCAACGCCCCCGTTTCCCGGTGTGTGACCAGGCCTCATGTTGGACCAGAGCTTGATCAACCAGGTTGTTACTGCTGGCCGCACGCAGTCCAACGTACGAACCACAGCCTGGCTGGTCAGGTATCGACTTTAGGTGCCTGTCCAGTGCCTGCTTGAAGACAGCCAGGGGTTTGTTGGTAATCCCCCTTATGTATGCTGGGAGGCAGTTGAACACTCTTGGGCCCCTGACACTTGTGTTGTCCCTCAACGTGCTAGTGGCACCCCTGCTTTTCATTGGGGGGATGTTACATCGCCTGCCGAGTCTTTTGCTTTAATAGGGAGTGATTTTCATGTGTAAGTTTGGTACTAATCCCTCGAGAATTTTCCACGTGTATATAACAATGTATCTCTCCCGCCTGCGTTCTAGGGAGTACAGGTTTAGAAACTTCAAGCGTTCCCAGTAATTGAGGTGGTTTATCGCAGTTATGCGTGCCGTGAAGGTTCTCTGCACATTTTCAAGGTCTGCAATTTCACCTGCCTTGAAAGGTGCAGTTAGTGTGCAGCAATATTCCAGCCTAGATAGAACAAGCGATTTGTAAAGTGTCAACATGGGCTTTGCATCCCTGGTTTTGAAGGTTCTCCTTATCCATCCTGTCATTTTTCTAGCAGATGCGATTGCTACGGTGTTATGGTCCTTGAAGGTGAGATCCTCTGACATGATCACTCCCAGGTCTTTGACATTAGTTTTTCGCTCTATTGTGTGGTTGGAATTAGTTTTGTACTCCGATGAGATTTTAATTTCCTCACGTTTTCCGTATCTGAGTAATTGAAATTTCTCATCATTGAACTTCATATTGTTTTCTGCAGCCCATTTAAAGATTTGGTTTATGTCTGCTTGGAGTCTTGCAGTGTCTTCAACGGTGGACACTGTCATACAGATTCGGGTGTCATCTGCAAAGGAAGACACGGCACTGTGGCTTATATCCCTGTCTATGTCTGATATGAGGATGAGGAACAGGATGGGAGCGAGTACTGTGCCTTGTGGAACAGCTTTTCACATTAGCTGCCTCAGACTTTACTCTGTTGACTACTACTTTTTGTGTTCTACTTGTTAGGAAATTATAGATCCATCTACCAACTTATCCTGTTATTCCTTTATCACGCATTTTGTGTGCTATCACACCATGGTCACACTTGTCAAAGGCTTTTGCAAAGTCTGTGTATATGTATAACATCTGCATTCTGTTTGTCCTCTAGAGCATCCAGGACCTTGTCATAGTGGTCCAGTAGTTGGGACAGACAGGAGCGACCTGCTCTAAACCCATGCTGCCCTGGGTTGTGTAATTGATGGTTATCTAGATGAGTGGCGATCTTGCTTCTTAGAACCCTTTCAAAGATTTTTATGATATGGGACGTTAGCGCTAATGGTCTGTAGTTCTTTGCCATTGCTTTACTTCCGCCTTTGTGGAGTGGGGCTATGTCTGTTGTTTTTAGTAACTGCGGGACGACCCCAGTGTCCATGCTCCCTCTCCATAGGATGTTAAAAGCACGTGATAGGGGCTTCTTGCAGTTCTTGATGAACACTGAGTTCCATGAGTCGGGGCCTGGAGCGGAGTGCATGGGCATGTCATTTATCGCCTTTTCAAAGTCATGTGGCGACAGGGTAATGTCAGATAGGCTTGCCTCTACCAGGTTCTGTGGCACTCTCATAAAAAAATCATTTAGGTCTTCAACTTTTAGTCTGGTTAGTGGCTCACTAAAAACTGAGTCATACTGGGACTTTAGTAACTCACTCATTTCCTTGCTGTCATCTGTGTAAGACCCATCTCGTTTTAGTAGGGGCCCAATACTGGATGTTGTTCTCGACTTTGTTTTGGCATAAGAAAAAAAATACTTTGGGTTTCTTTCAATTTCATTTATGGCTTTTAGTTCTTCCCGCGTTTCTTGATTCCTGTAAGATTCCTTTAGTTTTAATTCAATGTTTGCTATTTCTCTGACCAGTGCCTCCCTACATATTTCAGATATATTGGCCTCTTGTAGCCGCTCTGTTATTCTTTGCCTTCTCCTGTATAGGGAGCGCCTCTCTCTTTCTAGTTTACATCTTCTCCTCCTTTTCCTTAAGGGAATTTGCCTTGAGCAATCCTCAAGTGCCACAGAGTTAATTTGTTCTAGACATAGGTTAGGACCGTGATGCTTAGGCCCCCCTTCCCCGTTTATTTCATTTAGGATTTGGTTTACTTGGTCCCACCTTATGTTTTTGTTATTGGTTGAAATTGGGGAAGGCTCCCTCGCGACTGATCACATTTTGTGATCTGGGGGTCCCCCCCATGCATGTCTATTCTAATATTTCAACTACATCATTTGAGGCATTTAGTAGTTCTGAACATATAAGTGACTGTGATATACAGGGCCCAAAACCCCCTTTTTCCTATTCACTCTGTCACACCTGTATAGGTTGTAGCCCGCGATCCATATTTCATTGTCCAAGTGATTCTTATGTGGGGCTCTGTGAAAGCAGCAAACATAGCATTTGACTCTGTAAGCAGTCCACGAATGTAAGGTATCTTGTTGTTTGTTGCTGGCTTTAGACCCTGTATATTACAAAGATGAATGTAGTTGGATTGGTGGTATTGGGGGGGGGGTCTTTTTTTTCCCGGCACTGATTCGTTGTATTGGAGTGGGGGGCCATTGGCTGTGATTCCACTCCCCGAAATGAATGGGGACAAAGGGAAATTTTCAAGGGAAAAAAAAAGGGTATTCCTAACCCCGGGGGGTTTCCAAAGGGGGTTTGGGATGCAAAAAAACTAAAGGGAAGCCACCTTCCCTTTACATCCGGCATAGACAGGGATATCAAAACAGTGCCGTGTCTTCCTTTGCAGATGACACCTGGGAAACTGCATGACAGTGTCCACCATTGAAGACCTTTTCAAGACTACAAGCAGACATCAACCAAATCTTTAAATGGGGCCTGAAAACAATATGAAGTTCAATGATGAGAAATTTCAATTACTCCGATATGGAAAACGTGA
>WNWK01021374.1:0-34197 GCA_009830355.1 Cherax destructor
TTGTCTGGGCAGCTAGAACTATGCTCTGAAAAACGTCATATTGGCAACCAAAACCACCTACCTGACCCATAGTCAGGTCATCCCAATTTAGCCCACCTAGGTAATTTCTCAGCCCCATGAAGTCGGCTACACGAAAGTCTGGAACTGAGACTTGATTGCAGTTACCTGGGTAATTCCATGATATATTAAAACTAAGTTATTTGTGATCGCTTTCCCCAAGCTCTTCATTAACCTCAAGATTATTAATTAGTGATTCTTTGTTAGCAAGAACCAAATCAAGCAAGTTGCTACCTCTAGTTGGTTCTGTCACAAACTGTTTTAAAAAACAATCCTGAACCGTATCAAGAAAGTCACTAGACTCAAGATTACCTGTCACATTGTTCCCATCAATGTTTATTTGGATTTTAGTAAGGCTTTTGATAGAGTACCACATCAGAGACTGTTAAAGAAAGTGGCTGCTCATGGCATTGGGGGAAAAGTGTTTTCATGGATCGAGTCATGGCTCACCAATAGGAAGCAGAGGGTGTGCATTAATGGGGTTAAATCTGAGTGGGGATCTGTAACAAGTGGCGTTCCACAGGGATCGGTTTTGGGCCCGTTGTTGTTTATAATATATATAAATGACCTTGACGAGGGAATTTCTAGTGATATGAGCAAATTCGCTGATGACACGAAGATAGGTAGGATAATCGATTCAGACGTAGATGTCAGTGAACTACAGGAGGATTTAGACAAACTCAATTCCTGGTCAGAAAAATGGCAGATGCAGTTCAATGTAGATAAATGCAAAGTTCTAAAGCTCGGGAGTGTCCATAACCCAAGCACTTATAAGTTAAATAACGTAGAACTTAGCCATACAGATTGAGAAGGACTTGGGGGTGATGGTAAGCAGCAACCTTAAACCAAGACAGCAATGCCTAAGCGTACGTAATAAGGCAAATAGATTACTGGGATTTATATCAAGAAGTGTTAGCAACAGAAGTCCAGAGGTTATATTACAGCTTTATACATCATTAGTAAGGCCTCACCTAGATTACGCAGCTCAGTTCTGGTCTCCATATTACAGAATGGACATAAATTTGTTAGAAAACATTCAGCGTAGAATGACTAAATTAATACATAGCATTAGAAATCTTACTTACGAAGAAAGATTGAAGACCCTTAAATTACATTCACTTGTAAGACGTAGAATGAGGAGACATGATCGAGGTATACAAGTGGAAAATGGGTATTAACAAAGGGGATATAAATAAGGTCTTGAGGGTATCTCTCCAAGAGAGAACCCGCAATAATGGATTCAAGTTAGATAAGTTTAGATTTAGAAAGGATATAGGAAAGTATTGGTTTGGAAATAGGGTAGTTGATGAGTGGAACAGTCTGCCTAGTAGGGTTATTGAAGCTAGGACCTTGGGTAGTTTCAAATTTAGGTTGGATAAATTCATGAGTGAGAGGGGTTGGATTTGAGTGGGAATTGCACATGAGTAAATAAAATTATCAAATCTTATTTCTTGGGTAGCATTGAAAGTTGGGTTGAACAAGTGTTCTGTTGGTGGGATGGAATGTGAAGGACCTGCCTAGTATGGGCCAACAGGCCTGCTGCAGTGTTCCTCCTTTCTTATGTTCTTATGTTCTTATGAGTGAGAGGGGTTGGATTTGAGTGGGACTCGCACTTGAGTTAATAGAATCTTCAAAGCTTATTTCTTGGGTAGAATTTAAAATTAGGTTGGGCAATTATTCTGTTAGTGGGATGGATTGTGAAGGACCTGCCTAGTATGGGCCAACAGGCCTGCTGCAGTGTTCCTCCTTTCTTATGTTCTTGTTCTTATGTGTCTAAAGTTAAAATCTCCCATTAACACAACATTTTCATATCTAGACGCCTTATGAATTTCGTCCCATAGCAGCTTACTGCGCTCCCTATCCAGGCTTGGGGGTCTGTAAATCACACCCAAAATTAATTTTTCACGACCCTCGAGAAACTGTAGCCAAACAGATTCTGTGTCAGCTGTTTCTAATCTTATATCTTGTCTAACACAACAATTTAAATTATCTCTGACCTACATCGCCACTCCACCACCCTTCCTGTTGACCCTATCAGTGTGGAATAGTTTGTAACCCTGAATGTTGCACTCGGAAGGCATTTCTCTATCTTTCAGGTTGAACCATAAAGTGAATTTTATATCTATAAAGACTGTTTTAACTTTTCTGAAAGTTGTTAGTGATGGTTGAATACAAATACTGATACTAATCTAAATTTCATTGTTACTTCACATGATATACAATACAGTGGTCCCTCGGTTTTCGTGCATCTCCAAACTCGAACATTTTTGTAAGTGTATTTTCCTAAGTGCTGTTGCAAGTGTATTTTTGGGGGTCTGAAATAGACTAACCTACGTGACATTATTTCTTAAGGAAGTAAATTCGTTCGGTAATGGCACTTGAGCAGCATTCTGGAACGAATTTTCGGCGAAAACCGAGGGACCACTGTACAGTGGACCCCCAGAGTTCGTGATTAATTCATTCCAGAGGGCGTTGCGAACACCGAATATCACGAACTCCGAATCTATTTTCCCCATAAGAAATAATGGAAATAAAATTAATCCGTTCCAGACACCCAAAAGTATTAAAATAAATTTAGTTTCTACATTAAATATACAGTGGACCCCCGAGTTTCGTAAACCCCGGAAATCGTACAATTATGTAAGTATAATATTGTAAGTGCTTGTGGAAGTGTATTTTTGGGGGTCTGAAATAGACTAACCTACGTGACATTATTTCTTAAAGGAGTAAATTCGTTCGGTAATGGCACTTGAGCAGGCTTCTGGAATGAAGTTTTTACGAAACTCGGGGGTCCACTGTACATTAAATTACACAAAAAACAATGAGAAATAAAAATTAAATAGTACAATAACATGTCACTTACCTTTATTGAAGAGTTGTTGATGTGTGGAAGACGGGAGGAGGGGAGAGGATGGAGGAGTTGCTAGTGTTTGGAAGGGGAATCCCCTTCCATTAACACTGCAGGTACCAAGTTCTTTTCTGGGGTTACTGGCCTTTTTCTTTTAATGCCACTAGGACCAGGTTGAGAGTCACTGGACCCCTCTCTAACCGAAAATCTGTCCAGGGAGCTCTGTGTCTGGCGTTTCTTTAAAACATCCCTGAAATGGGACACCACATTGTCATTGTACATGTTGCCAGCACGACCTGCAACAGTTTTGTTAGGGTGATATTCATCCATAAAGCCTTGCACATCAGTCCATTTTGCAATGATCTCCTTCTTCAGTTCTACCGTATTTCTGACATTATTTACCACAGGCCTGGCACTAGGAGCTTTCTTGGGGCCCATGATGGCTTATTTAGCAGTTGCAAGCACTAAAAACACTGGAATAATTACAAAATATATGGTTTGAATGCGTGGGTGGCGGTCGCTCGCTGGTAAACAATAGCACACTGATGCTGAATGGAGTGCCCGGGCCCGCTCAGGCCATGCGTACGCGTCTGGGACGAATCACGAACTCCGAGCGGATTCACGAACACCGAACCAATATTTTTGCGAAAAAACATCACGAACTCCGATTTTTACGAACTCCGACGCTAATGAACTCCGGGGGTCTACTGTACAGTGAAGGTGTAAATAATAGCCAGCTTCTCAGGTGAAACATAGCAAATACTAGACTTTAAATTAACGCAATAAAAATAACAATAAGAAGATATAATTGTTAAGGGATATATGATTCTAATTATATATGAGAGTTGAAGGAAGGCTGGAAAAAAAACAGCAAGAGAATTTGATTTAAAAAAAAATTTTGTTTGACATACGTATATTGCTGTCAAGATCACATTATGGCAATAAGGTGTCTCCTAACAATAGCTTTGAAGCATTTGGCAGACAAGCGAATTTTAGAGTCGTCAGGCAGAGAGTTCCAGATTTTAGGGTCTTTTATATGCATTAAAGATTTAAGATTATTTATTTCAACATGATACAATGTTTGTACAGAGGTGAATGACATTTAGGCGTGTATTCAGAAAGCTCCTTAGTATGCAGAGCATTTCAGGCAAACTTAGCTTATCTTAAGACTAATAAGGCAACAATTAATTGATTGTTTATATATACGGTCTCTAAGTGGGTGTAACAACAAATTTAGGAATTATAATGAACACTTTTATCAAGTTTAATTATTTTAAGGACTACTGTTTTACTTATTATTACAGGTAATGAGGATTCCAGCATATTAACATACACCTACCATCCTACTTATGACCTGCTCGACATATGACCACTCATACTTATGACAGTACTGTTTACAGCTTAGCTTAAGTTATTTTGTACTTTTTTGTTCATGCATATGAATGTTTTTGTATGTTTTCATGCATATGAATGTTTTGTATGCAAATAAACAACTGTCTGCATTGTTGGACTTGCGTCCATTTCGACTTACGACCGGTTGGTCGGAACCTAGCACAGTCATAAGTCGGATGTTAGGTGTATTTTAAATACAATTAACCCCTTCAGGGTCCATGCCGTAGTTCTACGACTTTGAAGCCAGGGTCAGTGCCGTAGTACTACGTCATGAGTTCAGCTCACTCAGATAAGCTATGAGCGGTAAATTTGGGTCTTTATGTGGTTAGTGTGCACCATACAAAAAAAAATCCTGCAGCACACAGTGCATAATTAGAAAAAAAATCTATGGCTGTGTTTTTGGATTAAAACAGTGATTTGTGGTTTATTTTTGTATGTTTTTTGTTGTTGTATTTGTGTTTTTTTTAGTCTCATTTGATAGAATGGAAGACATAGTACAGAAATAGAGAATATTTTTATTGGTTTTAGGAACAGAAATATCTTTAAATTGAGCTCAAAGTAACAGAAATATTCAAATGTTTGCCAATGTTTAAGAGTAAACAAATCATATCATGTGTCCAATACACATCAACTGGTAGGTCTAATGTTCGTTCATGAACACACTGATATTATTTATACAATTATTGCAATATTTCATAACAGTAAATCTTCAAGTTTTTTGGTATGACTAAAAATTCTTTTTATGAATAAAAAATCAAAATGGAATTCATGTGTAAAGCCTGAAATCATAACTGATGAACAGAGGAAATGTTATTTTAGTGCCAGGAATGTCTGCATTGTTTATTCTAGACCCTATTTTGAAAATGGAATATTTTGTAATTTATTTGAAATTGGCCAAATCGCATATATCTGATCACTTTACTGGGTAGTTGAAGTAGTTTATTGGGCAGTTTCTTGTGCTCAGTCGATATAATAGAAGGCATACTAGCAAAATAGCTAAGAATTTGGTTGACTGGAACAATGTAATTGGCCAAAAATAAGAGTCAAAGTGGGCAAAATCACCAAGGCATAAATATTGCTGACAGAGCAAAATTTGCAAGACTGTAATTTTGTCAAATTTCCTTCAAATTTCGTACTTTTTGTTTTATTACCTCCACAAAAAGATTCTCTGCTATTTCATAAGAATGAATAACACGAACACGTGTTACAAATTAAACTGTTGACCAGAAAGCCAGCAAGACGCCATCTGCCCTTTCAAAGAGGGCTGGGCCCCTCAGTTCTGAAAAGGGCTGGGCCCCTCAGTTCTGAAAAGGGCTGGGCCCCTCAGTTCTGAAAAGGGCTGGGCCCCTCAGTTCTGAAAAGGGCTGGGCCCCTCAGTTCTGAAAAGGGCTGAAGGGGGCTGATAGGGCTGATACCCTCCCTCCTGGAGAAAAATTTCTCCACAATTTCTTATGGGGAAAATAGATTCGGAAATCATAATACAGTGGACCCCCGGTGTTCGTAGTCATCGGAGTTCATAATATTCGGAGTTAGTAACATTTTTCGTAAAAATATTGGTTCGGTGATCGTAAATTCGCTCGGAGATCGTAATTCGTCCCGGACGCATACGCCCGGCCCGAGCGGCCCGACACTCCATTCAGAGTCAGTGTGCCATTGTTTACCAGCGAGTGACAGTCACCCCACGCGTTCATACGATACATTTCTTCATTATTCCATTCTTTTTAGTGCTTGCAACTGCTAAATAAGCCACCATGGGCCCAAAGAAAGCTCCTAGTGCCAGCCCTTTGGCAAAGGGCTGAGAGGGGAGAATATCTTCTTAAGTGATTCAGTGATTCAACGATATGTTATGATACTAAAACAGCAGGAGTTGATAAAGGCTATAGTGCAGCCAGCGATAAAGTGTAGCATTAACAGTGTAGCAAGTAAGTTAAGCCATTAATCTATAGAAAAATGACGACACGAAACTTGACTCCTCCAATGTTGTTGGAATTATATAGGGCGACTGACAACACCGCCGTGTCTGGCAGCCATCTTTATTTAAGGCTTATCTTTCAGTGGCCCTTATACACCCAACAACAAACAACACAACACCAGTCCTCACATTCGTAATGACATTTTATTCCTTCTAGAGTATATGTCATGTTTCTATGTTGTTAATATTGTTTATTATGTCATATTAGATGAATTGTGATAGATAAATAAGCCATAGAGTTTATAGTAGTGTCGTTTTGAAGGACTATCTTGTCCTGTCCCCAAACACACTTCTGTCGCCGGCACAATTCCAAACATTCGCCAGAAACAGAACTCTTTGGAACACTTTTTAGAGCAACAAGGGTCCAGTGACTTTCAAGCTGGTCCTAGTGGCATTAAAAAACAAAGAAGGGAAGTAACCCAGGAAAAGAACTTGGTACCTGAAGTCTTTATGGATGGGGATTTCCCTTCCAAACAATAGCAACTCTTCCATCCTCTCCCCTCCTCCCGTCTTCCACACATCAACAACTCTTCAATAAAGGTAAGTGTCATGTTATTATTTTTTTTTTCTTCATGTCTCATTGTTTTCTGTGTAATTTAATGTATATTTAATATACAAAAATATTTTATTTTAATACTTTTGGGTGTCTGAAACGGATTAACCCTTTGACTGTCGCAAGCCCATTTCTGAAACAGTCATTCTAAGTCGCAAAATATTTTAAATTAAAAAAAATATTTTTCTTTTAAAATGATAGGGAATCTTTTCCCGATGGTAATGACACCAAAAGTACGATATTTGATGGAAAACTTACGGAAATACGCTCTCGCGAAGTTAGTGATCTCGGCGATATACAGTAGAACGTCATTTAGCACGATAGTTACGTTCCTGAAAAAGTCGTGTTAGATAATTTCGTGTTAAATAATTAAAAGAACTAATGGGAAAAATAGGGTTACGTTCCTGAGAGTCCCCAAAAAGCCAAACAAGTTTTTTTTAGACCAACAGATCTTACAAAAATAAAAGTGAATATGTAATTGTAGTTCATTATCGTGATGTATTATGTTGTTTTTACTGCTTAAGACTACAAATGTAATAGAAATAATAGTATTTACCTTAAATTGTGGGTGCTGGTGTTTGTGGATGATTGTGAAGAGAGTGGAGAGTTATGCTGTGGACCTACTGGGCTGAGGTGGATAGTAGAAGTTCTTGAACTGAAGTTGATGGTTGAACTGAGTGTCTAACTTTAAGTCAGTCAAGCCATTCAGTTCAGTCAAGCATTCAAAGTCAGCAGTCATTCAGTAAGTCAGTCAAGTCATTCATAAGTCAGTCAAGTCATTCAATAAGTCAGTCAAGTCATTCAGTAAGTCAGTCAAGCCATTCAGTAAGTCAGTCAAGCCATTCAGTAAGTCAGTCAAGCCATTCAGTAAGTCAGTCAAGCCATTCAGTAAGTCAGTCAAGCCATTCAGTAAGTCAGTCAAGCCATTCAGTAAGTCAGTCAAGCCATTCAGTAAGTCAGTCAAGCCTTTCGTCCAGTAGTCAGTCAAGTCATTCAGTAAGTCAGTAAAGTCATTCAGTAAGTCAGTAAAGTCATTCAGTAAGTCAGTCAAGTCATTCAGTAAGTCAGTCAAGTCATTCAATAAGTCAGTCAAGTCATTCAATAAGTCAGTCAAGTCATTCAGTAAGTCAGTCAAGTCATTCAGTAAGTCAGTCAAGTCATTCAGTAAGTCAGTCAAGTCATTCAGTAAGTCAGTCAAGTCATTCAGTAAGTCAGTCAAGTCATTCAATAAGTCAGTCAAGTCATTCAGTAAGTCAGTCAAGTCATTCAGTAAGTCAGTCAAGTCATTCAGTAAGTCAGTCAAGTCATTCAGTAAGTCAGTCAAGTCATTCAATAAGTCAGTCAAGTCATTCAGTAAGTCAGTCAAGTCATTCAGTAAGTCAGTCAAGTCATTCAGTAAGTCAGTCAAGTCATTCAGTAAGTCAGTCATGTCATTCAGTAAGTCAGTCAAGTCATTCAGTAAGTCAGTCAAGTCATTCAGTAAGTCAGTCAAGTCATTCAGTAAGTCAGTCAAGTCATTCAGTAAGTCAGTCAAGTCATTCAGTAAGTCAGTCAAGTCATTCAGTAAGTCAGTCAAGTCATTCAGTAGTCAGTCAAGTCATTAGTCAGTCAGTCAGTCATCAAGTCATCAGTCAGTCAAGTCATTCATGTCAGTCTAGTCAGTACAACTTATGTTTACATCTTTTATGTGTACAAAGTAACACTTATCGGTCACGGGTTATGTCTTGTCTAATATCTTTGTTTTCTTCGTTAATTCAAGATCAAAACACAATTCACTCTTATTTTATTCTTCACAAACACAGCTGGCTTGTAGCCAGGACTTCTTGACGCGTATGAAATACGTACGAATGCTGGGATGGTGGGGTCCGTGGTGGGTGGGTAAGGCGGGTGGTGTCTGCTGAACCACAACAACAGTAGTACGTAGTAACAAGACTGCTTGTGAGAATGGTTATTTGTTTTTCCTTCCCACAAAATGTAAGTAAGTTTATTCAGGTATACACAGATACAGTTACGAAGATTATCATACATAGCAGCATATGTGTAGAGAACCTAGGATAACCCAAAAAAGTCAGAGTGACAGTATTTCCATTGACTGACTTGGGTTATCCTAGGTTCTCTACACATATGCTGCTATGTATAATAATGTATGTAACTGTACTTACCTAATTGTGGTTGCAGGGGTCGAGACTCAGCTCCTGGCCCCGTGTATCTGAATAAACTTAGTTTGCAGGAAGGAAAAACAACAATTTCCCTTTTCCTCAAAGCATGAGGATTCTTAGGCAGTAAATAACCATGCGCTCAAAATTTTTCCCTTCCTGCCGAACCGTGTAATATCATCTTTACGTCGTGTAAGATGATAATGTGTCGCAAATCTTAAATCGTGCAATACCGGTAACGTGCAACATAATCTCATGCTAAATGACGTTCTACTGTATACGAATTAGTGATTTCGCCGATTTTGAGTCTTATTTTCGGCCAATTCCATTGTTCCAGTCGACCAAACTCATAGCTATTTCTTTAGAACTCCATTTATTCTATCGATGGAGTACAAGAAACCGCCAATTTACCAATTTCAACTACCCAATAAAGTGGTCAGAAATTGACAATTTGGCCAATTTCATCCAAAATAAAAAAGATATTAATTTCAAAATAGATTCCAGAGTAAACAATGCAGATATTCCTGGCACTAAAATAAGATTTTGTCTGTTCATTAGTCACGTCTTTAGGCCCCTCTTATATTACTCTTGCGTTCTATTTTGATTTTTTATTCACACAAAAAATAGAAGATTTACTGTTATGCATTATTGTAAAAATGGTATAAATAATATCAGTGCACTTGTGAAAGAATATTAGATTCACCAGTTGACATGTATTGGACGTGTGGCATTTGTTTACTCTTGAACATTGGCAAAAATCGAAAATTTCCGCTACTTTGAGCTCAATTTCAAAGTCGTTTTCATCATGAAACTAATCAATATCATCTCTATTTCTGTAACATGTTTTCCATTCTATCAAATTAGACCAAGAAAAAGAGAATACAACCATAAATACTATACGAAAATACACCTCAAAGGCGGCGTTCTAATAAAAAAACACGGTCGGATTTTGTTTTCCTCATTATGCACTGCATGCTGCAGGATTTTTTTTTATACAGTGCACACTGACCACACAGACCCATTCTCTCACATGTGGGCCTACCAGCTTTCTCCCGCTTGATTTAAAGCCGCTAGAATTTTTGAGTATACAGTGGACCCCCGGAGTTCGTGATTAACACTTTGACTGTCGCAACCCCTAATCCTGAGGTGTCTCCTGTTGACTTATTTCACAGTGACAATCACTAAACCAGCAATAAACACATTAAATTTATTGTGAAATGTTTGAATGAACAACGCTAGACTGGGCTCACGACGCCTGCGTGGGGAGGCACGCAAGCGCGGACAGGTCTGGTACCCGGACCGATAGTCGGGGTAATGACAGGTTGGCGGGGGAAAATTGGACCGAAAATAGCCATCGAAACTCGAATTTACCGATACTCAGACCGACTAAAAGTCGGGGGTCCACTGTACAATCAACCCTCCGTTTTCGTGCTTAATCCGTTCCTGAGGGATCAACTAAAACTGAAACACACGAAAACTGAAACCATTTTCCCCATAAGAAATAATGGAAATTCAATTAATCCGTTCCAGAATCCCAGAAGTTTGAAATTTTTTTTTTTTGGGGGGCCTTAAAGATAGATTTACATGCACAAATGAATGAACTCAATGTGACACTTACCTTTATTGAAGACTGATGTTGCTGGATGGAAGAGAGAGGAGGAGGGGAGAGGGAAGAGAGGCTATTGTTTGGAAGGGGAATCCCCTTCCATAAGGAATTTAGGTAGCATGCATGCTACACTCCCTCCCTGTCTGCTACACTCCCTCCCTGCCTGCTACCTCCCTCTCTGCCTGCTACACTAACTCCCTGCCTGCTACACTCCTGCCTGCTACACTCCCTCCCTGCCTGCTACACTCCCTGCATACCTGCTACACTCCCTGCATACCTGCTACACTCCCTGCATCCTGCTACACTCCCTGCATGCCTGCTACTCCCTGCATGCCTGCTACACTCCCTGCATGCCTGCTACACTCCTGCATGCCTACTACACTCCCTGCATGTCCTGCTACACTCCCTGCATGCCTGCTACACTCCCTGCATGCCTGCTACACTCCCTGCATGCCTGCTACACTCCCTGCATGCCTGCTACACTCCCTGCATGCCTGCTACACTCCTGCATGCCTGCTACACTCCTGCATGCCTGCACCTCATGCTGCTCTCCTGCATGCCTGCTACACTCCCTGCATGCCTGCTCACTCCCTGCATGCCTGCTCACTCCCTGCATGCCTGCTACACTCCCTGCATGCCTGCTACACTCCTGCATGCCTGCTACACTCCCTGCACTGACTTCTACTCCCTGCATGCCTGCTCACTCCCTGCATGCCTGCTCACTCTCCTCATGCGTCCTGCCTTGAATTCTATCGTGTTTCTCACTTTCTTTACCAAAGGAACTTTACTAAGAACTTTCTTTGGGGCCATGGTGACTTATTTCACAGTTGCACAAAACAATGGAAAACATGCGAAATGTTTGGATGAATGAGGATAAGCTTCCTCACTCACCGAGAGACACAGCCAGACTGATGTGCAAGTGGCCCCAGCCGGCGGATATGTCCAATCACCGAAATAATGGATGATAACCGGAAGCCGAAAAACCGGCCTATAAACGAGTTGGCCGATAACAGGAACAGCCGATAACTGGGGGTCCACTGTATTACTCTTTGTGTTCTATTTGTCAGGAAGTTATAGATCCATCTACCAACTTTTCCTGTTATTCCTTTATCACACATTTTGTGTGCTGTTACGCAATGGTCACACTTGTTGAAAGCTTTCGCAAAGTCTGTGTATACTACATCTGTATTTTGTTTATGCTCAACAGCATCCAGGACCTTGTCATAGTGGTCCACGAGCTGGGACAGGCAGGAGAGACTAACTCTAAAGCCATATTGCCCTGTGTTGTGTAATTGATGGGTATGCAGGTAGTTGGCGATCTTGCTTCTTAGAATCCTCTCAAAGATTTTTATGATATGGGATGTTAGTGCTATTGGTGTATAGTTCTTTGCAATTGCTTTACTCCCACCCATGTAGAGTGGGGCTATGTCTGTTGTTTTTAGTGTGTGGGATGACTCCTGTGTCCATGCTCCCTCTCCATAGAATGCTGAAGGCACACGATAGGGGCTTCTTGCAATTCTTGATGAACACGTAGTTCCATGAGTCTGGGCCTGGGGCAGAGTTCATGGGGATGTCATTTATTGACTTTTCAAAGTCTTGTGAAGATAGGATAATATCCGAGATTTTTGAGATGACCAAATTTTGGGTTTCGTTTATAAAGAATTCATTTGGATTGTTGACCCTTAGTCTGGTCAGTGGCTAGCTGAACACTGAGTTGTATTGGGACTTTAATATCTCACTCATTTCTTGGCTGTCATCTGTGTATGTTCCATCCTGCCTAAGAAGGGGCCCAACACTGGATGTTGTTATTTCCTTAGATTTGGCATAAGAGAAGTAGTATTTTGATTTTTTTTTCAGTTTCCTTTATGGCTTTTAGTTCTTCCTGAGATTCTTGTCTCCTGTAAGATTCCTTCAGCTTAAGTTCGATATTTGCACTTTCATTGACCAGTGCCTCTCTTCGTATTTCAGATATATTGGCCTGTCTCAGCAGCTCTGTGACTCTTCGCCTTTGTCTATAAAGGGAGCATCTCTTTCTTTCTAGTTTACATCTTCTCTTTCATTTTCTTAATGGAATGTGTCTTGAGCAGATCTCAAGAACCACAGAGTTCATTTTTTCTAGGCAAATGTTCGGATCTGTGTTGTTTAGGATATCTTCCCAGCTTGTGTCATTTAGGACATGGGTGACTTGATCCCATTGTATGTTTTTGTTATTAAAATTGAATTTTGTGAAGAGACCTTCATGGCTGATCACATTTTGCTGGTCAGGAGCCCTGTGCATACATGTCTGTACCTCTATTATGTTGTGATCTGAGTGTATTGTCTTTGATACGGTTATATTACATATCAGATCGTCATTGTTAGTGAAGACGAGGTCCAGCATATTTTCTAGTCTTGTAGGCTCTAATATTTGCTGGGTTAAGGTGAATTTGGTGCAGAGATTTAATAGTTCATGTGTGTGTGAATTTTCATCTGCGCTGCCTCCTGGGGTTGTCTCTGCTAAAACATTGTTTGCTATACTCCTCCATTTTAGGTGTCTCAAGTTGAAATCTCCTAGTAGTAAGATGTTTGGGGCAGGAGTTGGGAGATTTTCCAGACAGTGGTCAATTTTCAAAAGCTGCTCCTGGAATTGCTGGGAAGTTGCATCTGGAGGCTTGTATACCACCACAATGACAAGGTTTTGGTTTTCAATCTTTACTGCCAAAACTTCACCTACATCATTTGAGGTGTTTAGTAGTTCTGAGCAAATGAGCGACTCTGACGTACAGGCCAACTTCTCATGTGCCTGTTTAACCTGGAATCCATATTTCGCTATCATAATTATCCTTTATGTGGGTGTCTGTGAATGCTGCAAACATTGCATATGACTCCATGAGCCGTCCCTTGATGTAAGGAATTTTGTTGTTTTTGACTGCTTTAGACCCTGTATGTTTGCAAAGACAAATGTTGTTATACTGGTGGAATTTAGGGGGGTTTTATTTGCTGGCTCTAATATCTGTTGTTCTGGAGTGCAGGCCAATGTTCGTGCCTCTGCTCCAGAAGTGTTTTCAGTTGGTGTAGGATTATTGTCATTTCTTGCCAGTCTGTTTTCCCTCCTGGCCCTAAAAAAACTCCATCCCTGGAGGGATTGTGGCTCCCCTCTTTTGTTTCCCATAGTCTAGCTGGTCTGTGTCTTCTTGTTCCCTTTAGATGATGTGCCTGGCAGTATGTTTTGTAGCATTTTCTTTCATGGATTGATAAGTGACACATTTCTGGGTGAAATAAGTTACAGGAAGGGAAGTTGCACTCTCCTGTTGCCATGTGGGTGTGGCATTTTTTGGGGTGGTCAAAGGTGCATGTCCCACCTGTTTTACCAGATATACCGTGCCTGCAGATACCCAAGGCATAGTATTTGAATAGATTGGAGTTCCATTTTCTAGGATTCATTGTAGCTACGTTTGCTGCAGGTGCATTTTTATCTGTTTCCTCCCTATCTAACCCCCCTGTATGGACATCAGTGCTTCTACCAGGTTTTGCTGGTAATGTGTCGACACTATTCCCTGAGGCATCATCCCCTTTTGTTCCATCTCCAGCAGTATCGCTATTTTGTACCTCAGTGAATTGAATAGCATTGTCTTTACTTGTTACATCATCAGGTCACGTACTAGTACGGCACCAACCCTGGCGCGCAAGCCATACTAGTACGGCACCAACCCTGAATGGGTTAATAACATTGAAACATGATATATACACTAGAATGAATGAAATATTACATATGTGAGTAGTGTTAGTGGAGGCGGCGGATGCACAGCGGCCATTGTTGTTTGGTATGTATAGGGCCACCACAGCGGTTATTCCTGCTCCTGACTACATACTTTCCCATGCTTTTATTATAACAGAAAACTGAGTGTTTTGTAAGGCAACCTCTAGTAGATCACTACGTACATTGTTTCATAAGGAAAACAATAATAATAATAATACAGTGGCCCCCCAGATATCGGCCCTAATCCGTTCCAAGAGCTAGGCCTAAAATTGAACTAACCGATTTCTGAACCTTTATTTCCCATAAGAAATAATGTAAATATAATTAATCCGTTTCAGACACCCAAAAATATTCACAAAAAATACATTTTTTAACCCTTTCAGGGTCGAGACCCCGATTCTTTAAACTCATTCTCAGGGTCGAAAAATTTTCGGGAAAAAAAAATTATTTTTTCTCATGAAATGATAGAGAATCTTTTTACGATCATAACGACACCAAAAGTATGAAATTTGGTGAAAAACTAACGGAATTATGCTCTCGCAAAGTTATCGGTATCGACGATATTTACGCATCGGCAATTTTGCCAACTTTGAGCCCTATTTTTGACCAATTCCAATGTGTCAGTCTACAAAAATTATAGCTATTTCGCTAGAATTCCATTTGTTCTATCGATTGAGTACAAGAAACTGCCAATTTACCGATTTTAACTACCCAATAAAGTCGTCAGAAATTGGCAATTTAACCAATTTCACACAAATTTCAAAAGATGCCAAATTCAAAATAGGGTCCAGAATAAACAAGACAGATATTCCTGGCACAAAAATAACATTTTATCTGTTCATTAGTCACGTCTCCAGGCATCTCTTACATTACTTTTGCTTTCCATTTTGAATTTTTATTCTCACAAAAAATAGAAGATTTTTCTGTTATGTATACTACTGCATCATTGTAAAAACGGTATAAATAATATGAGCGCACTTGTGCAAGAATATTAGACTCGCCAGTTGATGTGTATTGGACGTTTAGCATGATTTGTTTACTCGTGAACATCATCAAAAATCGAACATTTTCGCTACTTTGCGCTCAATTTCAAAGTACTTACCATCATGAAACCAATCAAAATTATCTCTATTTCTATAACATATCTTCTATTCTATCAAATGAGACCAAAAAATCAAGAATACAATCATAAATACCATACGAAAATAGACTGCAAAGTCGCTGTTTCAAGTCAAAAACACGGTCGGAGTTTTTTTTTTCCTCATTATGCACTGTGCTGCAGGATTTTTTTTATACTGCGCACACTGACCGCACAGACCCATTCTCTCATATCTAGGCCTTCCAGCCTGTTTCTGCTTGATTTGAGGGCGCTAGAATTTAGGCGTACTAGTACGTCAAATGCCCTGTCGCGTAAGCCGTACTAGTACGTCAAAAACCCTGAAAGGGTTAAAAATTAACTATAGTTTTACATACACAAAACACATAATACAGTGGAACCCCGACTAGCGTAAGCTCCATTTTTTTTTTTTTCAACAAGTCGGCCGTCTCCCACTGAGGCAGGGTGACCCAAAAAGAAAGAAAATCCCCAAAAAGAAAATACTTTCATCATCATTCAACACTTTCACCACACTCATACATAATCACTGTCTTTGCAGAGGCGCTCAGATACGACAGCTGAGAATAGTCCCTCCCAGCTGTCACTATCCCAGACCCCTCCTTTAAAGTGCAGGCATTGTACTTCCCATTTCCAGGACTCAAGTCCAACTAAATCAATTAACTGGTTTCCCTGAATCCCTTCACAAAATGTTACCCTGGTCACACTCCAACAGCTCGTCAGGTCCCAAAAACCATTCGTCTCCATTCACTCCTATCTAACACGCTCACACATGCTTGCTGGAAGTCCAAGCCCCTCGCCCACAAAACCTCCTTTACCCCCTCCCTCCAACCTTTTCTAGGACGACCCCTACCCCACCTTCCTTCCCCTACAGATTTATACGCTCTCCAAGTCATTCTACTTTGATCCATTCTCTCTAAATGACCAAACCACCTCAACAACCCCTGTTCAGCCCTCTGACAAATACTTTTAGTAACTCCACACCTTCTCCTAATTTCCACATTCCGAATTTTCTGCATAATATTTACACCACACATTGATCTTAGACAGGACATCTCCACTGCCTCCAGCCGCCTCCTCGCTGCAGCATTTGCAACCCATGCTTCACACCCATATAAGAGTCTTGGTACCACTATACTTTCGTACATTCCCTTCTTTGCCTCCATGGATAACGTTTTTTGTCTCCACAGATACCTCAACGCACCACTCACCTTTTTTCCTTCATCAATTCTATGGTTAACCTCATCCTTCATAAACCCATCCGCTGACACGTCAACTCCCAAATATCTGAAAACATTTACTTCTTCCATAATCCCTCTCTCCAGTGTGATATCCAATTTTTCTTTATTTAAATCGTTTGATACCCTCATCACCTTACTCTTATCTATGTTCACTTTCAACTTTCTACGTTTACACACCCTCCCAAACTCATCCACTAACCTTTGCAACTTTTCTTTAGAATCTCCCATAAGCACAGTATCATCAGCAAAAAGTAACTGTGTCAACTCCCATTTTGCATTTAATTCCCCATAATTTAATCCCACCCCTCTCCCCAACACCCTAGCATTTACTTCTTTTACAACCCCATCTATAAATATATTAAACAACCATGGTGACATTACACATCCCTGTCTAAGACCTACTTTTACCGGGAAGTAATCTCCCTCTCTCCTACACACCCTAACCTGAGCCTCACTATCCTCATAAAAACTCTTTACAGCCTTCAGTAACTTACTACCTATTCCATACACTTGCAACATTTCCCTTTTCTAAATTCATAAATGCAATGAAAACTTCTCTACCTTTATCTAAATACTGTTCACATATATGCTTCACTGTAAACACTTGATCTACACATCCCCTACCCACTCTAAAGCCTCCTTGCTCATCTGCAATCCTACTCTCTGTCTTACCTCTAATTCTTTCAATAATAACCCTGCCATACATTTTACCTGGTATACTCAGTAAACTTATTCCCCTATAATTCTTACACTCTCTTTTATCCCCCTTCCCTTTATATAAAGGAACTATACATGCTCTCTGCCAATCCCTAGGTACCTTCCCCTCTTTCATACATTTATTAAACACAAATACCAACCACTCCAACACTATATCCCCCCTGCTTTTAACATTTCTGTCATGATCCCGTCAGTTCCAGCTGCTTTACCCCCTTTCATTCTACGTACTGCTTCACGCACCTCCCCCACACTCACATCCTGCTCTTCTTCACTCCTAAACAATGTTGTACCTCCCTGGCCAGTACATGAAATTACCGCCTCCCTTTTTTCATCGACATTTAAAAGTTCCTCAAAATATTCCCGCTATTACAAAAAAAAAACAATTTTGTAATGAAGAGACTGTTTGGGATAACAATAAAATCTCATATTTCAGATATTTATTATATATATATATATATTATTATTAATATAAAAACATATAATCTGAATAAAATCATAATCTTTATAATTTGTGTAAAAACATATTTATATACACAAAATCTTAGTACAATAAATTTTTTTTTTTTTTATTAACACACCGGCCGATTCCCACCAAGGCAGGGTGGCCCGAAAAAGAAAAACTTTCATCATCACCATTCACTCCATCACTGTCTTGCCAGAAGGGTGCTTTACACTACAGTTTTATAAAACTGCAACATTAACACCCCTCCTTTAGAGTGCCGGCACTGTACTTCCCATCTCCAGAACTCAAGTCCGGCCTGCCGGTTTCCCTGAATCCCTTCATAAATGTTACTTTGCTCACACTCCAACAGCACGTCAAGTATTAAAAACCATATGCCTCCATTCACTCCTATCAAATACGCTCACACATGCTTGCTGGAAGTCCAAGCCCTCGCACACAAAACTTCCTTTACCCCTCCCTCCAACCTTTCCTAGGCCGACCTCTACCCGCCTTCCCTCCACTACAGATTTATACACTCTCGAAGTCACTCTGTCTCGTTCCATTCTCTCTACATGTCCAAACCACCTCAACAACCCCTCCTCAGCTCTCTGGACAATCGTTTTGGTAATCCCACACCTCCTCCTAATTTCCAAACTCCGAATTCTCTGCATTATATTCACACCACACATTGACCTCAGACATGACATCTCCACTGCCTCCAGCCTTCTCCTCGTTGCAACATTCATCACCCATGCTTCACACCCATATAAGAGCGTTGGTATAACTATACTCTCATACATTCCCTCTTTACTTCCATGGACAAGGTTCTTTGTCTCCACAGACTCGAAGTGCTCCACTCACCCTTTTCCCTCATCAATTCTATGATTCACCTCATCCTTCATAGACCCATCCGCCGACATGTCCACTCCCAAATATCTGAATACATTCACCTCCTCCATACTCTCTCCCTCCAATCTGATATCCAATCTTTCGTCACCTATTCTTTTTGTTATCCTCATCACCTTACTCTTTCCTATATTCACTTTCAATTTTCTTCTTTTACACACCCTACCAAATTCATCCACCAACCTCTGCAGCTTCTCTTCAGAATCTCCCAAAAGCACAGTGTCATCAGCAAAAAGCAACTGTGACAACTCCCACTTTGTATTTGCTTCTTTATCTTTTAGCCCAACACCTCTTGTCATCTATAAATATATTGAACAACCACGGTGACATCACACATCCTTGTCTAAGGCCCACTTTTACTGGGAAATAGTCCCCTTCCCTCCTACACACTCTAACCTGAGCCTCACTATCCTCATAAAAACTCTTCACTGCTTTCAGTAACCTTCCTCCTATTCCATACACCTGCAACATCTGCCACATTGCCCCCCTATCTACCCTATCATACGCCTTTTCCAAATCCATAAATGCCACAAAAACCTCTTTACCCTTATCCAAATACTGTTCACCTACAGTGGTACCTCGACTTACGATGGTCCCCAAACACACCCTTTTATGTAAGTTTATTTTTTTAAATGCTTTTGTAAGTGTAATTTTGGGGGTCTAAATGGACTAGTCTATTTTACATCATTTCTTAAGGAGATAAATTCGTCTGGTAATGGCACTTGAACAGCATTCTGGAATGAAAAAATATCGTAAGTCGAGGTACCACTGTATATGTTTCACTGTAAACACTTGGTCTACACACCCCCTACCTTTCCTAAAGCCCCCTTGTTCATCTGCTATCCTGCTTTCTGTTTTACTCTTAATTCTTTCAATAATAACTCTACCATACACTTTACCAGGTACACTCAACAGACTTATTCCCCTATAATTTTTGCACTCTCTTTTGTCCCCTTTGCCTTTATACAAAGGAACAATACACGCTCTCTGCCAATCCCTAGGTACCTTACCCTCTTCCATACATTTATTAAATAATAGCACCAACCACTCCAAAATTATATCCCCACCTGCTTTTAACATTTCTATCTTTATCCCATCAATCCAGCTGCCTTACCCCTTTCATTCTACCCACTGCCTCACGAACTTCCCCTACACCCACAACTGGCTCTTCCACACTCCTACAAGATGTTATTCTCCTTGCCCTACACACGAAATCACAGCTTCCCTGTCTTCATCAACATTTAACAAATCCTCAAAATATTCTCTCCATCTTCCCGATACCTCTAACTTCCATTTAATAACTCTCCTCTCCTATTTTTAACTGTCAAATCCATTTGTTCTCTAGGCTTCCTCAACTTATTAATCTCATTCCAAAACTTTTTCTTATTTTCAACAAAATTTGCTGATAACATCTCACCCACTCTCTCATCTGCTCTCTTTTTACATTGCTTCACCACTCTTTTAACCTCTCTTTTTCTCTCCATATACTCTTCCCTCCTTGCATCACTTCTACTTTGTAAAAACCTCTCATATGCTAACTTTTCTCCCTTACTACTCTCTTTACATCATCATTCCACCAATCGCTCCTCTTCCCTCCCGCACCCACTCGCCTGTAACCACAAACTTCTGCTGAACACTCTAACACTACATTTTTAAATCTACCCCATACATTTTCGACCCCATTGCCTACACTCTCACTAGCCCATCTATCCTCCAATAGTTGTTTATATCTTACCCTAACTGCCTCCTCTTTTAGTTTATAAACCTTCACCTCTCTTTTACTTACTGATTCTATTTTCCTTGTATCCCATCTACCTTTTACTCCCACTGTAGCTATAACTAAAAGTGATCTGATATATCTGTAGCCCTCTATAAACATGTACATCCTGAAGTCTACTCAACAGTCTTTTATCTACCAATACATAGTCCAACAAACTACTGTCATTACGCCCTACATCATATCTTGTATACTTATTTATCCTCTTTTTCTTAAAATATGTATTACCTATAACTAAACCCCTTTCTATACAAAGTTCAATCAAAGGGCTCCCATTATCATTTACACCTGGCACCCCAAACTTACCTACTACACCCTCTCTGCATGTTTCTCCCACTTTAGCATTTAGGTCCCCTACCACAATTACTTCTCATTTGGTTCAAAAGTTCCTATACATTCGCTTAACATCTCCCAAAATCTCTCTCTCCTCTACACTCCTCTCTTCTCCAGGTGCATACACGCTTATTATGACCCACTTTTCGCATCCGACCCTTATTTTAATCCACATAATCCTTGAATTTACACATTTATATTCCTCTTTTCCTTCCATAACTGATCCTTCAACATTATTGCTACCCCTTCCTTAGCTCTAACTCTCTCAGATACTCCTGACTTAATCCCATTTATTTCTCCCCACTGAAACTCGCCTACCCCCTTCAGCTTTGTTTCGCTTTAGGGCCAGGACATCCAACTTCTTTTCATTCATAACATCGGCAATCATCTCTTTCTTATCATCCGCACTACATCCACGCACATTCAGACAACCCAATTTTATAAAGTTTTTCTTCTTCTCGTTTTTAGTAGATTTGTACAGGAGAAGGGGTTACTAGCCCATTGCTCCCGGCATCTTAGTCGCCTCATACGACACGCATGGCTTACGGAGGAAAGATTCTTTTCCACTTCCCCATGGACAATAGAGAAAATAAAAAGAACAAGAGCTATTAAGAAAAAGAAGAAAAACCTAGATGTGTGTATGTATATATATGCATGTGTATGCCAGTGTAGTGTGACCTAAAGTGTAAGTAGAAGTAGCTAGATATACCTGTTATCCAGCGTGTTTATGAGACAGAAAAAGACACCAGCAATCCTACCATCATGTAAAACAGTTTCAGGTTTCTGTTTCACAGTCACCTGGCAGGACGGTAGTACCTCCTGGGTGGTTGCTGTCTACCAACTTAGTGCTTATCAAGTCGCTGCCAACTTCAAGTGTCACGCAGGACACTACCACACCTTGTCATGATACGCTTCAGTACCGTGTCCTCGGACACCCTTGTCTCTGTCTTATGGCACACCCACGGGGTTCCACGACACTGTTCACTCTGTGCCATAAGACACCTTCACTGTGTCACACGACACCTTCTCAGTGCCACATGGCACGCCCCTGTATCATGAACCATTCTCTAGTAAACAATCCTGTGCACCGCTCTTGACACACACCAAATACACGACTCAACCTGTGTCGTGCCACCGTCACAAACTCTCTGACTACACCACTAAATACCTTGACACTCCGGGTAACATTACCAGTGTCACACAAGACACACAACCAGTGTCACACAAGACACACAACCAGTGTCACACAAGACACACAACCAGTGTCACACAAGACACCATAACATAGTGTCACACAAGACACACCAGGTACATAATTTCAGGTACAGTGGACCCCCGAGTTTCGTAAACCCCGGAAATCGTACAATTATGTAAGTATAATATTGTAAGTGCTTGTGGAAGTGTATTTTTGGGGGTCTGAAATAGACTAACCTACGTGACATTTTTCCTTAAGGGAGTAAATTCGTTCGGTAATGGCGCTTGAGCAGACTTCAGGAGTGAAGTTTTTCCTAAACTCGGGGGTCCACTGTACATAGTCGCAGGTACATTGAAAGCCAGTAGGTAATTCTGGTGACCAGACTTGCAGCTTTCCTCATTACAGTGTCCTCATATCAAGCAGGAAGAGAACACCATCACTGTACTTGGCCTTGCAAACATCACAAGTACAGAGTTGCTTTCGAGTAACACGGTCTAGAGAGGATAGAACTTCCAGTTCTTCTGCACTGGAGCACTGTAGGCCTGTCACCAGCACCACACTGCGAGAGTCTGCAACTCAAGCGAGTCTTGAACTCTCCGATGTTATATGTGGGAGAGTCTGGTTGACACTCCCTAGGTGTATCAGGGAGCTGGTGAACTCTCCAGTGTTGTATAGGGAGAGTCTCGTTGACACTGTCAGTCAAGCCGGCTCGGCAGTCAAATATCGGGTCTGATGACGTAACCCATTGACTGCCGGCCGGCAGGGTAACTACCTAACTCATTGTTAGATAGGGCCGTAACACCCCACTACAAAATGACCGACACACAAAGATTCAGGTACTACGTAATATAAAATTTATCCCAAACAGTCATTTCCGGGCAAACAATATTCTCCGGACAGGCCACTCATATTACAAAAACAATTTTGTAATAAAGAGACTGTTTGGGATAACAATAAAATCTCATATTTCAGATATTTATTATATATACAGTCATACCTGTTAACGATATTAATCCGTCAGAGAGGGCATACTTAACCGAAAAATCGTTAACCGAATCAATTTTCCCATAAGAAATACAGTGGTACCTCGACTTACGATATTTTTTCATTCCAGAATGCTGTTCAATGCCATTACCAAACGAATTTATCTCCATAAGAAATGATGTAAAATAGACTAGTCCTTTTAGACCCCCAAAATTACACTTACAAAAGCATTTAAAAATCAACTTACATAAAAGGGTGTGTTTGGGGACCATCGTAAGTCGGGGTACCACTGTAATGGAAATAAAATTAATCCGTCCAAGACTTTCAAAGTAGTTAAATAAAATATTTTTAGAACTTTTGACATTAAATAATACACAATTTAATGAACAATAAATAAATACACATTAAATATTGTACAATAACATGTCACTTACATTTATTGAAGAGTTGTTGATGTGTGGAGGACGGAGGGGGGGAGAAGGTGGAGTAGTATGCTAGTGTTTGGAAGGGAATCCTTCCATTAACACTGCAGGTACCAAGTTCTTTTCTGGGGTTACTGGCCTTTTCTTTTAATGCCACACTCCCTGCATGAATGCTAATCCTCATAATGCTACACTCCTGCATGAATGCTACACTCCCTGCATGCCTGCTACACTCCTCCATGTCTACACTCCATATGCCTCCGCATGATGCTACACTCCCTGCATGAATGCTACACTCCCTGCATGAATGCTACACTCCCTGCATGAATGCTACACTCCCTGCATGCTGCTACACTCCTGCATGAATGCTACACTCCCTGCATGCCTGCTACACTCCCTGCATGAATGCTACACTCCCTGCATGCCTGCTACACTCCCTGCATGAATGCTACACTCCCTGCATGAATGCTACACTCCTGCATGATTGCTACACTCCTGCATGAATGCTACACTCCCTGCATGTGCTACACCCTGCATGAATGCTACACTCCCTGCATGAATGCTACACTCCCTGCATGATGCTACACTCCCTGCATGATGCTACACTCCCTGCATGTCTGCTACACTCCCTGCATGCATGCTACACTCCTGCATGCCTGCTACACTCCTGCATGAATGCTACACTCCCTGCATGAATGCTACACTCCCTGCATGTATGCTACACTCCCTGCATGCTGCTACACTCTCTGCATGCCTGCTACACTCCCTGCATGAATGCTACACTACTGCATGAATGCTACACTCCCTGCATGAATGCACACTCCCTGCATGAATGCTACACTCTTTATCACAGGGCTGGCACTAGGAGCTTTCTTTGGACCCATGGTAGCTTATTTAGCAGTTGCAAGCACTAAAAATAGTGGAATAATGACAATATACTGGTATGAATGCGTTGGTGGTGGTCGCTCACTTGTAAACAATAGCACACTGACGCTCCCTGGAGTGCCCGCACAGCTGGGCGCCACGCGGACGCGTCCGGGACGAATATCGTAAACCGAAGCTAAACATCGTTAACCGCAATCATTTTTTTTACGTCAAAAATATCGTTAACCGAAATTATCGTTATCTGACATCATCGTTAACCGATATATGACTGCATATATTATTATTAATATAAAAACATATAATCTGAATAAAATCATAATCTTTATAATTTGTGTAAAAACATATTTATATACACAAAATCTTAGTACAATAAAATATCACAAGCAAATCGTATACTTAGTGCTTATCAAGTCGCTGCCAACTTCAAGTGTCACGCAGGACACTACCACACCTTGTCATGATACGCCTTCACTACCGTGTCCTCGGACACCCTTGTCTCTGTCTTATGGCACACCCACGGGGTTCCACGACACCCGTTCACTCTGTGCCATAAGACACCTTCACTGTGTCACAGACACCTTCTCAGTGCCACATGGCACGCCCCTGTATCATGAACCATTCTCTAGTAAACAATCCTGTGCACCGCGTCTTGACACACACCAAATACACGACTCAACCAGTGTCGTGCCACCGTCACAAACTCTCTGACTACACCACTAAATACCTTGACACTCCGGGTATTACCAGTGTCACACAAGATACACAACCAGTGTCACACAAGACACACAACCAGTGTCACACAAGACACCATAACATAGTGTCACACAAGACACACCAGGTACATAATTTCAGGTACATAGTCGTAGGTACATTGAAAGCCAGTAGGTAATTCTGGTGACCAGACTTGCCGCTCTCCTCATTACAGTGTCCTCATATCAAGCAGGAAGAGAACACCATCACTGTTTTCCTATGGCCTTGCAAACATCACAAGGTACAGAGTTGCTTCTCAAGTAACACAGTTTAGAGAGGATAGAACTTCCAGTTCTCTCTGCACTGGAGCACTGTAGGCCTGTCACCAGCACCACACTGCGAGAGTCTGCAACTCTCAAGCAGGTCTGCCTGGTGAACTCCAGTAGTGTATGCGAGTCTTGAACTCTCCGATGTTATATGTGGGAGAGTCTTGTTGACACTCCCTAGGTGTATCAGGGAGCTAGTGAACTCTCCAGTGTAGTATAGGGGAGAGTCTCGTTGACACTGTCAGTCAAGCCGGCTGGGCAGTCAAACATCGGGTCTGATGATGTAACCCATTGACTGCCGGCCGGCAGGGTAACTACCTAACTCATTGTTAGATAGGGGCCGTAACACCCGCCATCTACCCAATACCTCCAGCTCCCCATCTACTAACTCCCCTACTCTGTTTTTAACTGACAAATCCATTCGTTCCCTAGGCTTTCTTACCTTGTTTATCTCACTCCAAAATTTTTTCTTGTTTTCAGCAAAATTTCTTGACAGAGCCTCTCCGATTCTTTCATCTGCTCTTCTTTTGCACTCTCTCACCACTCTCTTCACCTTTCTTTTACTCTCCATATACAGTTGTACCTCGAGTTACGATGGTCCCCAAAATCGCCCTTTTATGTAAGTTTATTTTTTAAATGCTTTTGTAAGTGTATTTTTGGGGGGTCTAAAAGGACTAGTCTATTTTACAATATTTCTTAAGGGGATAAATTCGTTTGGTAATGGCACTTGAACAGCATTCTCGAACGAAAAAATATCGTAACTCGAGGTACCACTGTACTCTGCTCTTCTATTAACACTTCTGTTTTGTAAAAACCTCTCATAAGCTACCTTTTTCTCTTTTATCACACCCTTTACTTCTTCATTCCACTACTCACTCTGCTTTCCTCCTGCACCCACCCTCCTATAGCCACAAACTTCTGCCCCACATTCTAATACTGCATTTTTATAACTATCCCAACTCTCTTCAAACCCCCCACTACTCATACTTGCACTAGCCCACCTTTCTGCCAATAGTTGCTTATATCTCACCCTAACTTCCTCCTCCCTTAGTTTATACACTTTTACCTCTCTCTTACTTGCTGTTGCCATTTTCTTTTTGTCCCATCTACCTTTTACTCTAACTGTAGCTACAACTAAATAATGATCCGATATATCCATTGCCCCTCTATAAACATGTACATCCTGAAGCCTATCCATCAACCTTTTATCCACCAATACATAATCTAACAAACTACTTTCCTTATGTGCTATATCATACCTTGTATATTTATTTATCCTCTTTTTCATAAAATATGTATTACTTATTACCAAACCTCTTTCTACACATAGCTCAATTAATGGTTTCCCATTTACATTTACCCCTGGCACCCCAAATTTACCTACTACTCCCTCCACAACATTTTTACCCACTTTAGCATTAAGATCCCCAACCACAATTACTCTCTCACTTGGTTCAAAACTCCCCACACACTCACTCAACATTTCCCAAAATCTCTCTCTCTCCTTTACACTTCTCTCTTCTCCAGGTGCATAAACACTTACTATAACCCACTTTTCACATCCAACCTTTATTTTACTCCACATAATCCTTGAATTTATACATTTATATTCCCTCTTTACCTGCCATAACTGATTATTCAACGTTATTGCCACTCCTTCTTTAGCTCTAACTCTATTTGAAACCCTTGACCTAATCCCATTTATTTCTCCCCACTGAAACTCTCCTACCCCCTTCAGCTTTGTCTCACTTAAAGCCAGGACATCCAGCTTCTTTTCATTCATAACATCTACAATCATCTCTTTCTTATCATTCGCACAACATCCACGCACATTCAAACATCCCACTTTGACGGTTTTCTTCTTTTTCTTTTTAGTAAATCGATACAGGAAAAGGGGTTACTAGCCCATTGTTCCCGGCATTTTAGTTGACTTTTACAACACGCATGGCTTACGGAGGAAAGATTCTTATTCCACTTCTCCATGGATATGAAAGGAAAAGAAATAAGAACAAGAACTATTAAGATAAAATCAAAGAAAACTCAGATGAGTGTGTATACATAAATGTGTACATGTATGTGTAACGTGACTTAAGTGAAAGTAGAAGTAGCAAGACGTACCTGAAATCTTGCATGTTTATGAGACAGAAAAGAGACACCAGCAATCCTACCATCATGTAAAACAAATACAGGCTTTCGTTTTACTCTCACTTGGCAGGACAGTAGTACCTCCTGGGTGGTTGCTGACTACCAACCTACTACCTCCATATAACGTAAAATCGTGTAACGTAAGCTTTTTCAAAATATTTGTCTCGTGTAGCGTATATTTCCTCATGTAGCGTAACGTACCAGACCTGTCCACCTGCCCGCGCCTGCGCAGGACGCCAGTGTAGTGTTTTTACCATTGAGAGAACATTACCCAGTGCGCTCTTTCAAACATTCACAATACTTTTGTTGTATTTTTTTGGGGGTTTAGTGAGTGTCACTGTGAAATAAGTCACCATGGGTCCAAAGAAGCTTCCTAGTGGCACCCCTGTGGTAAAGAGAGTGAGGAACACCATCGAACTGAAGAAAGAGATAGTAGAAAATATGAGAGTGGCGTACGCCTGAGTGAGCTTGCCAGGATGTACAAGAAACCCCATCTACTATCAGCACTATCCTGGGAAAGAGAAATGAGATCAAGGAAGCTAATGTTGCAAAAGGGGTTGATATGTTAACGAAAAATAGATCGAAAACAGTGGATGAGGTTGAGAAGTTGTTGATGGTGTGGATAAACAATAAACAGATAGCAGGTGATAGTATTTCCATGGCGATAATTTGTGAAAAGGCAAGGAAGTTGCATGCAGATCTTGTCAAGACAATGCCTGGAACCAGTGGTGAGGAGAGTGATTTTAAAGCCAGCAGAGGCTGGTTTGACAGGTTTAAGAAACATAGTGGCATACACAGTGTTGTGAGGCATGGTGAGGCAGTCAGCTCAGACAAACGTGCAGCTGAAAAGTTTGTGAGTGAATTTAAGGGGTTCGTAGAGGCTGAAGAATTCCTCCCCCAACAAGTGTTTAATTGTGATGAAACAGGCCTGTTTTGGAAGAAAATACCCAACAGGAGCTTCATTACTCAGGAGGAAAAGGCACTGCCAGGACACAAGCCTATGAAAGACAGGCTAACTCTTATGATGTGTGCCAATGCCAGTGGTGATTTTAAAGTGAAGCCTTTACTGGTGTATCATGCAGAAAATCCCAGAGCCTTCAAGAAACACAATGTTAACAGGAATAATTTGTGTGTGCATTGGAAGGCTAACACTAATGCATGGGTCACTAAGGACTTTTTCATGGAATGGATGACTGGAGTGTTTGGCCCTAGTGTGAAGAAATACCTCCTGGAAAAGAAATTGCCACTAAAGTGCCTCCTGGTACTGGACAATGCTCCTGCTCATCCTCACAACTTGGAAGAGTTGTTGTCTGACAAGTTCAATTTCATCAGCCCATGGACCAGCAGGTCATTGCAAACTTCAAGAAACTGTACACCAAAGCAATGTTTCAAAGGTGCTTTGATGTGACCAATGACTCTGAATTGACCCTAAGAGAGTTCTGGAAAGATCACTTCAATATCGTGCATTGATAGGCCTTATAGGTAAGGCTTGGGAGGAAGTGACTTCCAGGACTTTGAACTCTGCTTGGAGACCACTGTGGCCAGATTGTGTTGAAAAGAGGGATTTTGAAGGATTTGAGGCTGACCCTGACGACCCTGTGCCTGTTGTGGAAGATATTGTGGCATTGGGGAACAGCCTGGGGTTGGAGGTGAGTGGTGAGGATGTGGAAGAGTTGGTGGAGGAGCACAGGGTAGAGCTAACAACTGAAGAGCTGCAAGAGCTGGAACTGGAACAGCATCAGACCAGAGCTGAGGTTATTGCTTCACAGGAGGAGGAAGAGAGAGAGTGGAGGAGGTGCCTTCTTCAGTGCTTAAGGAAATTTGTTCCAAGTGGAACGATGTGCAAAGTTTTGTTGAAAAACACCACCCTGAGCAAGCTGAAATGAGTCATCTGTGCAACCACTTCAGTGACAGAGCCATGTTGCACTTCAGGAAAGTATTAAAGAGTCGCCAGAAACAGAGGACTGTGGACAGTTATTTCATGAGGCAGGGATCCAGTGACTCTCAAACTGGTCCTAGTGGATTAAAGACAAAGAATGGAAGTAACCCCAGAGGGACTTGTTACCGAAGTCATTTTGGAGGGGATTCCCTTCCAACCACTAACACCCTGCCCCTGTCATCCTCCCTATCTTCCAGATGCCTGCAACTCTTCAATAAAGGTAAGTAAATGTTATATATTAATCTGTTTTTTATTATTTAGTATGTGAATATTTTTGGGTGGAACGGATTAATTGTATTTACATTGTTTCTTATGGGAAATATGGTTTCGAATTACGTATTTTTCGTGTTAAGTAATAGCTCCTGGAACGGATTAATTACGTTAGTCGAGGTTCCACTGTAAAACATAATAACAACACATGATAAATTTACATTTAAAATAACATTTGCTTACCTTTATTGAAGATTGTTGATGGCATCTGGAAGATAGGGAGGAGTGAGGGAGGGCTTAGTGTTTGGAAGGGGAATCCCCACTCCCTGCCTTCCTGCTACACTCTCTACATGCCAGCTACACTCCCTGCATGCCTGCTGGTAACTGCATGCCAGCTACACTCACTGCATACCTGCTACATGCCTGCATGCCTGCTACCTCCTGCTTGCCTGCTACACTCCCTGCATGCCTGCACTCCCGATGCTCACTAGCACTCCTGCATGCCTGCTCACTCCTGCATGCCTGCTACACTCCCTCATGCCTGCTACACTCCTGCATGCCGATGGTGTTCTCACTTTCTTTACCACAGGGTGCCACTAGGAAGCTACTTTGGACCCATGGTGACTTATATTTACAGTGACAAGCACTAAAAACAACAAAATTATTGTGAAATGCTTGAATGAGCACGCTGGGTAATGTTCATGTTCACTCAAGGATAAACAAAGCTAGCGGGTCACGCCTGCACGGCGAGGCACGCAAGCGCAGGGCAGGCGGACAGGTCTGGTACGCGGGCCCATAATCTGGCAAAATTGGGCCAAAAAGAAGAAATACGAGCCGGCCGATAATCAGACCACCGATTTCGGGGTCCAGGAGCTTGTTCTTAATCGAAATGTTCGAAAATCAATCAATATTTCCCATAAGAAATAATGGAAATACAATTAATCCATTCCTGCTGTCAGGAGGCATGACAAAATAGTATTCACTATGACGCTATTATCAACTCGACAGCTATTTATCTATCACAATTCATCTAATATACATAATAAACAATATAAGTAACATAAAAACCTGATATACACTCTAGAATGAATAAAATATGTATGTCATTATGAATGTGGTGGCGGGAGAGGACGGTAGTGGCGGGCATTCATGGTCTAGCTATGAAAACATCTTCCCATTCTTTCCTCCTTCAGACGTGTTAGTATAAGAGAAAATGGAGTTTGTAATGCAACTACATTAGATCACTTTCTAGTCGGCTTCAAGGGTGAACAGAATTCATTCCTGTATAGGCTGGTAACAACAACAACTGGTTTGTTTACAAAACTCCCGACCTTCTCTGTCGTGTGTGGTCACTAGTGACACTACACTCTCATTCTCTCTCACACACGCCTCTCATCACCACTGCCTCTCATCACCACTGCCTCATCACCACTGCCTCTCACCACCACTGCCTCTCACCACCACTGCCTCTCACCACCACTGCCTCTACCACCACTGCCTCTCATCACCACTGCCTCACCACCACTGCCTCTCACCACTGCCTCTCCCACCACTGCCTCTCACCACCACCACTGCCCTCATCACCACGCCTCTCACCACTGCCCACCACCACTGCCTCCTCACTACTACGCCCTCACCACCACTGCCCCCTCATCACTGCCCACCACCACTGCCTCTCACCACTACGTCTCACCACCACTGCCTCTCACCACCACTGCCCTCACCACCACTGCCTCTCTACCACCCCCTCACCACGCCTCTCACCACCACTCCTCTCCCCCACCACTGCCTCTCATCACCACTGCCTCTCACCACCACTGCCTCTCACCACTGCCTCCCCACTCCACCTCCCCCACTGCCTCTCCACACTGCCTCAACAATGAACACCCAAACACAATTAATTGTGAAATGTTTGGAAGAGAAGAGGGTAATGTTCACTGGAGGATAAAAAAGCTAGACTGACTACGCCTGGGCGGACAGGTCTGGTACACACTTGTTCCGATAGGAATGTGTTCGTTATAAAACGATTGTTGTTCTATTTCTGATTTGTTGTTTAAAGAGTTGTTCGATTTCCGAGGGTCCACTGTATGAAAATGAAAATATAGTAGTAAGTGGACCCGTTCGGTATAATCCTTCCAGGAGCTAGGCCTTTAACCCAAAATACCCTTTTAAACCCGAATTAATATTCCCATAAAATTAATGTAAATACAATTAACCTTTCCCAGACAAAAATATTCACCAAAATTTTTTTTTTTTAACAATTAAATCAGTATTACATACCTTTATTGAAGACTAATGCTGGTTCTGGAAGATAGGAGATATTGGAAAATCCTCCAAAAGGACTTCAGATGACAAGTCCCTTCTTTTTTTTTAATCATAGACCAGTTTGGGAGAGTCACTAGAACCTTGTCGAAAAAATAACTGTCCAGAGGCTCTGTTTCTGGCCCTCTTTAAATTTCCCTGAAGTGGGACAAGGTTTTGTCACTAAACATGTTGCAGATATGGTTTTTGTTGGCAGGATGGTGTTTTTCAAAATGTCTGCACCTTGTCCAATAGAAAAATTTTTAATCCTGCAAAACCCTTTTTTTCCCCTTTCTTTTCCTCCTCTTCCTTTCTGAAGCAATAACCCAGCCTGGTCTGATGAAGTTCCACTTCCAGTTGTTGCAGCTCTACCCTGTGGTCCTCCACCAACTCTTCCACATCCTCACCACTCACCCCAACCCCAGGCTGTTCCCCAATGTCACAATATCTTCCACAAAACAGGGTCGTCAGCCTCAAACCTTCAAAATCCCTCTTGTCAACACAATCCGGCCACAGTGGTCTCAACAGATTCAAAGTCCTGATAGTCCTCCCCCCCAAGCCTTACCTATAAGGCCTATGCAGTTGTAGATATTGAAGGATTCTTCCAGAACACATTAAGGGTCAATTGAGGATGAGGTCATTTGAACTTCTAAACACTGCTTTGGTGTACAGTTTCTTGAAGTTAGAAATGACCTGCTGGGGCCATGGGCTGGAGAAGAGGAGTGGGTTAGGGGGCAAGAACTTCACTTTTATAAATTTGAAGTCCCTAGACATTTGGTTTCAAGTCTGGAGGATATGCAGGAGCATTGTCCAGTACCAGGAGGCACTTGAGTCCCCCCAAAATTTTTATCCTGAAGGTATTTTTTTTCACACTTCCAAAACTATCAACCAATCTTTGAAAAATTGACCTTGTGACCCATGCATTTTGATTTGATTTACATCAAACAATCTTTTTCTTGTGGACATTGTGTTTCTTGAACACTCTGGGAGTTTCAAGGATCAGAAAGGTTCACTTTTTAAAACCCCACTGATTGCCCAACATGAGGTTGCCTGTCTTTCTAGGCTTGTGTCCTGGCAGTGTCTTTTTTCCCCCGGATGTAGGTCCTGTTGGGGGTTTTCTTCCAAAACAGGCCTGGTCCAGTTAAACTTTTTGGGGGGGTTAGATTTTCACTCTTTTGTAGTCATGAAAATTTCCCGCACCAAGGGAAAGTTTGTCTGAACTTGCACCTCACCATGCCACAACACTATGTTGCACTTTTAAATCTCCAAACCCCCCCTTTTTGGGCCCAAAAAACTACCAGCAGCACCCAAAGTTTTTTCCGATCTTCTCAAGTCTTGCCTTCTCAAAAAACAATCCCCCCCTGTCTCCCACTATTTGTTTTCTTTAATCCCTAATAATAACTTTTTTTGTTCCATTATTTTTGACCTTTTTTTTTTAAGCACATTTACTCCTTTGGAACATCACCTCCTTGATCTTTCTTTTTTTGACAGGATTTTGGGTTTAATTGTTGATTTGTTTTTCCCCCAAAATCCTGGCAAGTTCCCCACCGCATACCACTCTATATTTTTTAATCACTTCTCTCTTTAAATTCCATGGTATTTTACCTCTTTGCCACAGGAACTTACTAGGGGAATTTTTTGGGGCCATGGTTACTTTTTGATTATGGCAAAAAATCAAAAGGGAAATGTTTGTATGAATGAGAGAAGCCCCCCCGTCGAGCAAAAAAACTGAAAAGCAAGCGCCCCCCCCGGCGGGTTGATGCGTCCAACGGGCCCCTAACCGGGCCTAAAAGGGCCCCCCCAAACCCAGTTGGGCCCCCAAAAGGAACCCCTAACGGGTTCACTGTACCCCCGGTTTTTCCCCCTCCCCCGAAAATTATTTTTTATTAACACATGTTTCCACCAAAAGGGGGTGGCCGACAAAAAAAAACATCATCATTCATCATTATCCCAGGGGGTTTACACTACATAAAAATGCAAAATAAAACCTCCTTCAGGGCCGGCACTGTACTTCTATCTCCAGGAATTTCCCGGGGGCCCGCCGTTTCCGAAAAACCCCCCTAAAAATTCCTCCCCCTCCAAATCTCAACTCCTAAAAATATTTTCCCATTTAATCTAGGCCCCCGCACCTTCCCCGGGGGTCCAAAACCCCACAAAAAACCCCCCTTTTCCCCCCCCTCCAACCTTTTTGGCCCCCCCTACCCCCCTTCCCTCCACTACAGATTTTATACAGTGGGCCCCCAGTTT